>JAFVLL020032319.1:202982-259996 GCA_021397915.2 Tor tambroides | reverse complement strand
AATGAGATTGCCGTTTGCGCATTAGTTCCGCCCACTACCGCAAAACCCAGCAGTTCTTAAAAGCTGAAGAAATCCAAAGGAACTCCGTTATTTTGACAGGAAAATACAACAAAGAGTATCGTTTACATGTAGCGCGTCAATTCTGCATGTATTTAAGACTCTTTCTTGCTCTCACCAAAGCGACGGCGAGTCGTGCGCCTAGAGTTCACGGTACGTCAAACACAGGTGCGCTGCGCATCCATTGAGATGAACTGAAAAACAGCACAGATCGCTTGACGGAGAGCGAAACTCTGAAGCGCTCAGTCAGTGTTCCGCGAGTGAATATATCTGTGCTAAACTTATACTTAGCCTCCAACTCACACACTGGCGAGTAAAATTTGAGAATTTATTAGCCATTGGCTAATATTAAACATCATTTAGTCACCCAGAGTGAAATTTAGTCGCATATGCGAGTGATTTACTCGCATTGTAGAGGGTTGCAACGAAATGAATGTCAACCATTACGTCGAGTTGTAACCAAGAATAACAAAGGCTTGATAAATTAGCACACTATACAATGGCAGTGCAGGTATATAAACAATTCTGCAGATGTTATTGAAAAGGCATGCTTTGTCTTGGCCTCAAGTGTAAACAGTATAATAACCATATGTCGTTGCAGCTAGCAACAAACTCCAGAAGCATCACCTCACTGTTTTCATAAACTGTTGTCATGCAAACTGAGCATAGAAATGACTACAATTCATGAAAAAAAAAAAAAAGTATATTAAACACCTTCCAAGAATGTCTGACGCAACTGAAAAACTCACAAAAGCATTCAAAATACCACTGATGAACAGATTGGCATGTGTTTTATTGCAGGAAACAGACAGTATGGTTATTTTCATCTATAAAATGACCTGTTTACGTGTTTTTAATGCTTAAACTTTGTGTTTGAAAGCAATGGTAAACACTGTGCTGTGGTAAAGGTACTTTACCAGAAAGTGTGAAGTCTAACACTTTCAAACTTCATTTAGAAGTGTCTAAACTGTAGCTGCAACAACTGAACTCATGCAAAATTGCTCATTTTGCATGAGAAACAATGTTGTTTTCTCTTTTCCCTATTTTGCATTATAGTTTAGGTGGTTGCACCTATACGTTTCATGTTTTTGAGCACTGATCTTTACAAAAAAGTACTGTGGTACAGTGTTCTTATTGTTAACTAAAACTATTAAAAATTGTTTTCACTAATAGAAATAAAGTTGAAATAAAGTAAAATATAAATAATAGATTAAAAATGTAAGCTTTAAAAACTTAAATGAAAATAAGTGATGTTGAACAAAAATAAATAAATGCTGCAGATTAAAATAATAAAAATCAAATTGTGTTAATGACAAAATGGCAAAAATACAAAACAAAATGACTAAAACTGAACATCTAATAAAATTAAGCTAATTCAAAATATTAATTCATCCAATAAATAAATAATACACAATTTTTGAAACAAACCTGAATGATTACAATATTCATAAAGCATGGCTTTTATATGGAAATCATCTGCAACATTATAAATGTCTTTACTGTTACTTTTGATCAATTTACTGTATCCCTGCTGAAAAAAAAGTCAAAATTCCTTTAAAAAAAAAAAAAAAAAAAAAAAAAAAAAAAAAAAAAAAAAAAAAAAAAAAAAAAAAAAAAAAAAAAACAGTAAACGATCAGTAGAGAATATTTATGTAAGTGATTCTAGGAACGCTGCATTAGTCTTAGCAACCATGTGCTAAAAGCAGCGCAGCTACAGCCTCTAAGCTATTCTGAGATGTGGTTTACTCAGTAGACACAGTAAGTGCAGTGAAATGATAAACTGAAGTGTGGTACTCACTCTTTGGTCAGAATAGGACAGGACTTGAGCAGGAAGCGGTTGAGTGCTGTATCCTGGTAAGTGAGGTCCGGTGGAGCTGTGGGACTTTTCAAGTTTAGACACCGAACGATGATGTAGAGAACGGTGGCCACCGCCGCCAACTTCACGCCGTCAAACATCGCCGGCATCTCCGGCGCCACCGTGTACACCTCAGATTCGTGAGTGTTCATATTTGCGCTGAAAATAAACAATAACAGATGACTGATGCAATGCTTCAGTAAACTAAAATACAATAAAGCACAAACTAGAAAATCACATTATTTGAGGATCTATGGGCAAGATCTGATTTAAACTACTCCAGTGCTCTGTCAGACAAATATAAAGTGGCTAGCTGATAACAGAAACTGAAGGAGTCACTTACTTTGTAAGTTAGACGGGTCTTGGAATGCGATCTTGTATCTCTGATGAAGGAGATGTTATGGGTGTGGACTGTAGGTCACAGTGATCTGGTCAATTTTCTCTGAGGAAGGAAAAGAAGGAATGGTTACACGTAACAGAAACGATAAGAGGAGATAAGGTTGATTACGTATACATGCAGTGTCAAGTACCAAGCCCATATTAATAACCTAACTACAAGCTGGTGGCATATTAAAAGAATATTTCAGCCAAAAATGGCAGTTCTCACACTTTGACTTTCTTTGGTGGAACACAAAGTGGAGTTATTAATAACAAAATGTTGCTCTTTTCCATATAATGAAAGGGAATAGTGACCATGGCTCGGGGTTATCATACTTAACTATAAAACTAAAACCAGTAAAAACATTTGTCACTTTTTGATTTAAGTTAAGTTTATGCACTAAAACAAACATAATAAACAAGAAAAATAAAAATGTATAAAAAAAACTATGTTTAAAAAGAAAAATGCAGAATGAAATTACTAAAACTTAAAATGGAAAATAAAACAAACTAATTTAAAATAGTAATAAAAACTATTGCCATGGCTGTCAAGTGAGATTTTTGTTGAATATTGATTTAAATCTCATAATATGGCTTCTTAAAACATTCTTTAATATGGGAAATATAGGCCTGAAACGACATTAGAGTGACAATAATAATGACAATTTTCATTTGTGGGTGAACTATCGCTTTAAGACTCATCTATGACTCACATAAGCAGCTGCACTGATTGCTCTCCTCAAATGATCCCAATAAGGTTTCTTCATGACAGTAATGTGTTAGATGAGGACTAGACTACTTACAGCATTTAAGTGTTAAATCTGACTCATGCTACTAAATAAAGAGGAAGTTTAAGAGAATCATTATGCTACATTAAATTAAAAATAATATTCTTGATTTTAATTAGATAATGTTAAAGCAGTGCACATGATCCAGCCCGGCTAACTAGAGAAGACTTCAATTTTTAATTGTGAGGAAATGCACCTGTCAACTTGATTCCCTGAGACCATGTTCATGTCTGTCTTAACATGCATGAAGTTCAATGGACTACATGGGAATTTTGTCCCCTAATTAAATGAGGATGACTGAATTTCTTTTGTACCCATCCATGAGGTTGCGTTTAATCTGAATTAATTAAATCAATGCAATAGTACATTATAAAACAATTACAGCCAACAGAATTCAACGATCAAATTCAAGACAAACCAAATTTGGTGCGGGGTTTATTTTTAATTATTTATTGTTTAGTTATTGTTTTATTTACAGTTTTTATTTTAATTTTAGTTAAAGGTTTAGTAATTTTGTTGTGCGTTTTTAATTTGTTTTTATATTTTATTTTAGTTAACATTTATTTTATTTCAAGTAATAACAAAAAAAAATTGTTTATTTAACTATAATTAACCCTGTTTAGGATTATAATAAAAATGAATTTAAAACTATTTATGAATCATGGCAGCATTTGTTGTATTGCTTTATATCAGTTTTAAAATCATTGTATAACAGTATTCATTTACTGTAATGGAGTAATAAAGCTACCATATTATGTAAAAGCTACCATATTATTTAATGACTCATCATTAAAAATAACAGAAATAGTAAAAGCAATAAGTCAAGGTTGGATTACAATAATGAGAATGGAGGGATGAAATCTGATTGTCATCAAAGTAATAGTGCCAAATATCTCAATGGACATAAAACAGACTTCATTTATATAAATATCCTGGACATCCTCTTGACAGGTTTCAGAAGAATGACCAGGATATAAGATTACAACCCACTGATTATGATCAAAAATGATCAAGGTGTTAAATTCCAACAAGTAATACTAAAGTAAAGCATATAAACACACTTCATGATGGTGTTTGGATGATCGTGACAGTGTGCATATGATTCCTGCAGAAAAAGGCCCAGCATCTGCCTTTACTACAAAACACCCTCACATACTGACATATCCAGTGGTTATTATATTTATACACAGTGTGGATATCTATGTCTGTGGAAAACAAGTGGTACTGCAGATGTCAACAGGATAAAACAGGAATCATCTGCCCATCGTAACACTCATATTAGTGTGATGGACAACGTTAGGTATATATGACAAATATATAAACATCTTAAGACATACACAGCTAACGAAAAAACACTAGGCTATCGTGATAATACAGGCTGTTATGTCAAAAAAAATTGCAAAATATCATTTAGATGATCAGAATAAGCAGGAAAACGAGACGACACCCTAACATACACAAGTAAAAAAAAAAAAAAAAAACGCATCGATTCAATACAGATGAACGCAACATACCTCGTTCACAATCGATCACAAACAGCTCCGTTTCCCTATATTGGTCAAATGTAGATTTGTGCACTATCGTTAGGACACAGTGTGTTTATTTAGCGTTGCATTATCCGTGGCCCTTTCTAGTATTTTCTTCCCTCCTCGTCTCATCTATGGACAGACAGAGGCGCAACCCCACTTCCTGCTTTACACGAGCTCATTTACATATCGCGCTCCCTATTGGCTAATACAAGCAGTTACGTCATGGAGCACCGCCTCCTTTTTTATAACAGCGCTTCGAGTGCACGTGCAGCTGCACAAGGGAAGATTGTTGCTTACAGGGCCCCAGACCAGCATTTGAGAGCAATGGCACCAGCGCTAGTAAGTGCTACAGATGGTGGCGCCAGAAGAGTAAAGATAATTTAATTGTAAGATTACTGTTGTTTTGCATTAATAAGTGCAGTTACTAATAATATTGCATGTTTACATTTAGCGACTTACAAATGAGGACAATGGAAGAAATCAAAATCAACAAAAGAGTAATGATAGGCAAGTGCTATAACAAGTCTCAGTTAGCTTAAAGCAGTACACGTAGCAAGGTTTTTTTAATATATAATATATAAAAAGAAAACAGATAGAAAAAGAATAGAGCAAGCTAGTATTAGAGGCCTTTTTTGCTTTTGTTAATTGTATAATAAATAAAAAGAAAACAGAATATAAAAACATTAGAGAAGCTAGAGTTATTTTTTGTTTATTTTTTTTTAAAGAAAACAAGCAGTGAATGAATAGAGTGCAAGTCTAAAAGGGACAAGTTATTTTTTTAAGAATAGAATTAGAATAGAGATTGCTAGAGTTAGAGGGTCAAATAAAGATGGAAGAGATTCTTGAAGAGGCTAAGGACTGCTCGGATTGAGTTGGGCTGGTCATTCCACCAGGAGGGAACACTTAATTTAAAAGTCCGTGAAAGTGATTTTGTGCCTCTTTGGGATGGTACAATAAAGCGACGTTCACTTGCAGAACGCTAGCTTCTAGAGGGCACACAAGTCTGAAGTAATGAATTTAGGTAAAGGGGTTGCAGAGCCCAATATACTGTTTGTTTATTTCTTGGTAATACACATTTGACAGTAAAGCACTGAGCCTGAGTTGGGAAGCATGCAAAAATTACTTTTATTAACAACAGTAACATGTACTACTATAACATGTAAATGTACTATTATTCTTCTATAGTACTATACAAAACTGACAGACAACTTGAGTGATTATAAAAGAAACGCTCTTGATGTGTGATTCAGTCACAAATTAAAGGTGCTGTATGGTAGGATTGACAGTCCAAATTTAAAATATTGGAGAGGGTTTTTTTCACCCCTCCCCTCCTCCTCAGGTTGCCAGATTAAAGACACCAACAGGAACAAGCGCACATGACGATGAATGATATAAAATACACTGTGTTTTCCGCCAACTGGCAACCCGGGGTGCCGAAATACAATTGGGTAAACTGGCAGTGGGCGGGTTTCACAAACCAAAACAGAGACCAACATTCTGGGCTGGAATCCACATTTTCATATGAGAATAACTGACTGTAGCATTGTTTTTTAGATAAACAAGTATGTAAACTTACATACAGCACCTTTAAAGTCTGGTGTTTTGTAACTTTTCTACATAAATAAAAAAAAAGTGCAAAACTTTGACAAAATTTGATTTCTTGATGATTTGATATTTTATAATAGTGATTTTATAATTTCAAAATATAAAGCAAAAAGTAGAAATGAATAACTAATAAGCAAATAAGTGCTCCTCTGCTGCCATCTACTGGTTATAATGGTAATTTGGTGTATTTTTTAATCTTACATAAGTGTTTGCATTAAAATTAACATTAAAATTGGATCATTTTTAAGAGCGTTACAGTGAAATAGCTGTGTAGAATACTTGAAAGTCATTGAAAAGTGTTTGAATTTCTCTCTCAAAAGGTTGTACAAACCCTGCAATTAATGATGTAATAACATTCGATTTCTGCCACAACACCATGGTTACAGTTAGAGCTACTGCTTCTGTTTTTGACGTACGTCAGCGCTGTTTATAACAGAATTCTTTGCAGAATTTGAATGATTCTCACTAGATCTCACAGTGAACATTCATTCTGCGGCGAGTTCAAACGCTTCTCACTGAATCTCGCAACACTGTGCAGTAACAGTGTCATGAAATCAGCATTGGTTCCCAACTATTAAACCTGTTCTGAGCTCAGACCACTTTGCTTGTGCAGCGCTCAATTATTGGTCCAAGCTGATAAACTGTCCGCGCTGTGCAACGAGTAACGTGGTTTCATCACGCTTTTGTTTATTTGCCATTTGATGTTTCTCATATGCATCAGGAATGGCAGTGCTTATGAGTTGGGCAACGCGGTGTTCCCACCCAGTTGCGTGATTACCCACCACGCAAAGCACGCAAATTTCTTTACTTGCAGCATTTCCTAACGATACCTCTGACAAATCAGTGGCTAAATCATTAAATAAACTCGGACTCAGACCGTGATCCGCCATTTGAATATACTTGACCTAAATCTAGGGATGAAATGATTCACTCAACTCACGATTCGATTCACGATTTTGATTTAATCTAAATTAGACTGTATAATTTCGAAATTTGAAGCTAAAACAGAATGGGCTGACTTTAGTTTTGTGAAACTATACTACATAAAACATCTGAACGAAACAGCAGATGAGCTGAATGAGACTCAAATTCACTTTCTGCCAGCAGGTGGCGCTATGAATAGCAATGATACAGTGTTTCCTGGTTTATCGCTGTAAACAAAGCAGAGTTGCATTTATGAATACTAATTTAATTTGCATCGTTCAGAGGCAAGATGAAAAGAAAATACCATGTAACTTTTCTAAAGACAATCAGTTCCCCTCAGAGATACATTCATATAAACTCCTACTCCAATTGTATCGCAAATTGTTTGGCATCTCAACAGATTTGAATTGTCACATATTTGAATCAATTTTCAACCGGCTCACGGTTAAATGTTACATCCCTACCTAAAGCATAATATCATACATAATATCATACAAGATTAATGTTCCTTTTTACATTATCTGCATTGGTTTAGTCTTGCGATGCGCATGACAACTCGCCGACTTCCATCCAATGCTTTGCTCTCTTTTTTTACCTTTTTTTCTCCGCCATGACAATGGCAGCCACAACAGTGATGACCACTGTGAGAGTGATAACCAGGACAGAAACCATCGTGTAGTTTCTGTCACTTTCGTCCAAATTCACACAGGTGAGGTTGTCGTAGTCATCCAGGAAGAGTCGCTTGATGTTACAGATCGCAGTCGCAATTCCACGGGTTTCCTTGGAGCATTATGCGAGTGCTATATGTATTGAGACTCAGGAAGGTCTTGAACTGAATTGTGGAGAGGTTGTTGTTGGTAAGGTCCAGTAAAGCAAGACTGGTCAATGGCAATAGCATGCCAATGTCCAAGTAGTTTATCTGGTTGTGATGTAAATTGAAGACTCCAAGGTTTCGTAGCATGGAGAATGTGACAAAAAGAAAAAGTGACCTGTCCCTGATGGTTAGCGCAGCACACACACACCGCATCTTACCTTACTCCTCCTCCATAATCCCCTGCTGAGGCAATGTGGGTGCACACACATGCCATTAGCACACTGGTATCTCACACACGCAAACATATCCACTCCATTTCCATCCCCAACAGTAATACCATTTTTGAGAACCGTTAAATTGTTCGTGTTGAGTTGTAACTGGTATATGGTACTCATGGACCCAAACGTCCTCTTCTTGATGATCTCAATAGCATTATGGCTAAAGGTCATTGCACACTGAGTCCGAAATTTTCACGTCCGTTTTTCCGTATTCTTCATCCTTTCCTATCAAAATGCATGCTACGGATGCGAAAACGCAGAAAATCGAACCTGATCAGATTTTTTTTATGACGGACGAAAGTTTCGGAGGCAGTGTGTAGACCTGATTGACACCACGTGACGTTGTATTTATTTTTTAACATGCAAAAATTTCGGACTCAGTGTGCAATGACCTTAAGACTGAGTTTTTCTAGGCCGTCAAAGTGGATGAAACAACTGCTGTCCAAGCTGGTCAATCGGTTCTCAGCCAGTGACAGATCTCGTAGGGAACCGAGACGTTGTGAAAATCCTTCTCTCAGGAATGAAATTC
Organism: Tor tambroides; assembly: GCA_021397915.2. NCBI lineage: Eukaryota > Metazoa > Chordata > Actinopteri > Cypriniformes > Cyprinidae > Tor > Tor tambroides. The sequence continues at coordinate 251,239 of JAFVLL020032319.1, read as the reverse complement.
GGTTTCTGCTCAGGTTTAACCTCAACAATCCTTCTAGAAGAGAGAATGCACCGTCGGCTAGCACACCAATCACATTGTTGTTCAGGACCAGGATGCAAATTCTTAGTGTGCTGTGAAAGGCTCAAGCCAGAATTGTGATTCTGAACATGCAATTCTGACCTTTCTCTCACAGTTGTGAGTTTTTATCTATTCTGGGAGGTTCAAAAGACACAAGAACTTTCTTCGAAGAGAGTTTATCATAATGCCAGGCGATCACCTGTTTTCCATTGTTGTGTTTGATGATTTCCTGCCCCAGCACATCTGCCAGGGTTTTGAAGTCAGCCACAATCACACGGTGATCACCATGTCCTGTTTCTTCTGGAACAACCTCCCCTCCCCAAGACCCAAACCAGAGCCATCAGCAGATCAGACCTACTGCGGTACCTGTACATGGGAGGACAACTGTGCAGGTCATTCTCCATAACCTTCTGATCTACTTATGTAGATGCACACAAAACTGGATTCAAATGCATCAGATAAAAATTAGATCAATTCTCAAACCCAATGGGATATTCTTTATAAAAGTTAAGACTCGTTCACGCCTTCCTAAACAGCCTCAGTCAAACACGCCCCCACATATCTACATCACTGTGTTGGAAGATTTGCATAACACTGCCCAAACATTTATGCAAAGAACGAAGGTGTAACTTTTGTACTCGCTAGGGTTGGGCAATGTCCACCAAATTGGCATCGGACGATGTGTAGAGTGAAACATCGTGATGGACGATGACATCGGAGGGCAGGGTTAGGGGTATGCTCGAAGCGTGAATCTGTATGCAGAAAGGCACGGAAAACAAATAACGCATTCTACAGAGCCACTAAAGGGACATTAGCCGCTAGCTAGCGGTTGCCCGTTACATTACAGCACATGACAGTTACTTAAGACACTTACCACATACAAAGAGTAAGGAGAGATGACTGATAGGACAATGGCGAATCATTTGCAGATACTGAGCACCACTGACAAATATCTAATCTTGTAAAATGTATGGTACTGAGTCCGTGTGATTGCGAATCTCGAAAGTGAAAGTGAAAGTGAAATGAGAGCGCGCATTCAAAAACGGTTTCAATGCCCTGCATATTAGTAGCGGCTCCCTGATCCCCGCAATTTATATACAGTATAATTAACCAACGATTTAATTGCGAGAGAAAGTATTGAAATATGCATTTTTTATCCTCCCATATCGTAGGCTATTTACTCCCTTTAGGGGTTCCGTAGTAGCCTACACTTAATTTCTTTTCCGAACACGGTTATTGGAATGCGGCGGATTGCGGAAGAGGGGGTGGGGGGGAAGGATCCCGATGTCGGCTCAACATCGTGAAGTCTGTCAGCCATCGGCGATGGACGATGGCATCGTCTATCGGCCCAACCCTAGTTCTCGCTGTAGTATTGTTGCTGCCACCATCATGTCATGGGACGCTGTGTGTTTCCAGATATGGTAAGGGGCATAACATTTCCGTCACATGCTTGAGGTATTCGGCCAATCATAACGCACTGATAGCTGGCCAATCAGAGCACACCGCGCTTTTCAGAATGATGAGCTTTGTAAAAATCGACTCGTTTCAGAAAGGCAGGGCAGAGAGCAGCAACAATAATGTACGGTATGTGTAAAATAATGTTTTTTTTTAACCTTAAACCATGTAAACACATTCCATTACACCAAATACACAAAATAATGTTATTTTTAGCATCGTCATATGACCTCTTTAATCAATCTAACACAGTGCAGAAAAGTCTATTTCATGCACAACTTGAACAAACAGGTAAAGCTGTCAGCTGTGTGGACATATTACAATATTGTTAACATACACTTATTGTTTTTTAATCGATACTAATATGGCTTCTTGTTGTCAGGATCTTTATGTGTTCTGTTAATGCGTGAGCTTCATATTACTTGTAGCGCACTTTCCGTCCAATAATTGTGCTATTACATTTTAATAAACAAAATATCAGTTTTAAAATTCTGCCAAATTCATAACGAAATTCAAACAATAAATACTAATTTGGTGCTCTTTAATGAGGCATGAGCGATTGCTTTAGCGCCTCAGTTCAAGCGGCACGTGTGACCCCATTGTATTTTTCTCTTTACTATTATACCTCGAAATGAACATGAATGGTCATCAAAAGGTATTAGATACAGTGCAGCTTACTGAAATGTCTCATGTAATCGCTCATTCAGTGTTTCAAACAGCAGAAAATGTGTAAAGCTTAAAACAATGCCAAGTAACAATACATCTACCTCAGAATAACCATTCAGTGTCCATAAGCTCATCAGTCAGCTAGAAAAATAACTATAAAGAGAAGTGTTTTGCTAAATTTATGAGCTATATTGCCAATTCATATTTGCACTTAACCTGTTGCCTATATGATAAGAAACAAACACAAGGAGCTAAAGATAAAATTCAACATGAATTGCATGTTACTAATGAAGATAAACAAACCGGATGAGTGTAAAACATATGAAATCATTTATAGGATGGATTGCTGAAGAGCCCAAACTACACTCAATGGCCAAGTGATGCTGACATAGTTATGGTCAATGAAACTGGCACAGATTCTGTGTAATAAACAATTCTTTGTGACTGTATATAGTACTCAAGTTGGAAAATACGTTAGTTCTCACTTTAAGTGAACATTAGTTCCCAGTACATCTACAATATGCTGATAAGGACAAGAAAATGAGACATTAAACCCATAACAATATGTCGTTATTCTGTGGCACCTAAAAAAAAAATAATAATTTGGTGCCTAATTTTGTTTCTTATAAGAGCCAGATTTTTTTTTTTTTTTTTTTTGTCTGGAGCTATGTAAGGTGCAAAAAAACTAAGCCATAAGTTAAATGACTGTCCTAACCACGACCTCAAAACACACTAGAGTCAAAGCCATTACAATTATATAATCACGTGTATTTTCAAATTCAAAAAGCCTAAATTTGAAAGCAGTTCATCCTTATCCATAAATATTACTTTCACTCGTTTAAACAGTTATTAAATATTAAAAGTTCAGTTACAGATAATTACATCTTACCTCACAGTCGCAGTCTTTAACCGTTAATGAAACGTTAGACGCGCCTACTTTCATTTGATTGGCCATAACAATGATGATGATGACCCAGCTCGTGTTCATTAAAGATTTACGATAGTGTGTGTATCACTTCCCATTATTCACAAGACAATCTTACATCATTCTTCTTAGTTTCTGTTTATTGTCGCGGTGTAGTATTGCGGCTCAACTCTCTAGCGACGAGCTGAGGGCGCCAAACGCATCGCGCATGCGCACATCGGCCAGGTACTTTGTCACGCGCCAGTGACGTCACAATGAGACCTAGAACTCGCTGGGTTAAGGCTAGAATTTATTTGTTTATTTATTATGTAGTAAATTTACACCAATTCTGCCGTCACTATATCTTGGGCCAACTGAATTTAAAAGTAAGAAATGTACAAACGTTTATATCAGACAAATTTTCAACAATGTCATGTTTCCTTACAGGTCTGTAAGAAATAATTTGGATCTTTTCTTTGACAAATGAATGCTTAAACATATTAGAACCTCGTATTTAAAATTTCCAGTTCACCCCAAAATTAAATAAACTCACTTTAAAATTTTATGTGATATTTACCCTTCTGGAGAGTTCCCAAGGGTTAGATTTAATTTTGAAATGATATTATGCAAATTTTGTAATTCATCCCCAGATAATACAGAACATATTTTTTTTGCTTGTAAATATTCTAGTGCCCTCTGGGACAAAGTGCAGTTATGGTTAGAGGGAAATGTTGAACTGAATCTGTCCTGTATAGATATTAAAGGTATCATAGATGATTGTCTTCAGAAACATTTTTTGTTATTCTAGTTGAAAGTCTCCTCACATCCTGATAGCAATCATTAAGTTAAGTGGTCTAAATGTATTTATCTGTATTTATATATTCTGTGGAAGGTGTAGGACCAAGAAATGTTCGTCCAAACAAAACGCTCGGTCCGAGCGTTTTAATTGTCTTTCCTACCTGTCTGTCAACGTATGTATTTGCGTACCTCTGCGCACCCTGTTCGCGCAGACACGATTCGTCATCAGCGCGTTCACGCACGCTATTGCAGACACAGCGAGAATGGCAGACAAACATCAACAACCCGATCTTCCTTCCTGGTATTGTAGTACTTTCACTAACTGTGGTATTATGTTTTCTGGCCGGTGAATGACACATGATGTAGCCCAGCGGTTCCCAATTCCAGTCCTCGCGCCCCCCGTTTTGCATATTTTGCTTAGTCTCGTTTAGTTAACACACCTGAATCAGATAACCAGCTCGTTAGAAGAGAGCTACGTGCATGAACTGTGTTCCAACTGACATGCTCCCTACACAGTGTTCATTGCTCCCTACTCCCTGAGCAGGGAAAATCCGTCGGAAATTTATTTCACTTCGGAACATTCATTCGCAGATTGCACTGCGCAGCGTCTTTACACACAGACGAAACTTACTAGAGAAGTGTGACATAATATACCTCTGTAAATAAATACAATTTAAATTCACATCTTGCACACTTTATTGCCCTTTGTATGGAACATATACGCTTGCTTTGAACTGGAATCATGGCGGAATATCTGGTGATGTCCACTTCGCAGGGCACTTATGACTTACGGTCAAATAGAACAAAAGTCAGACGTGATAAGATATATGAAATGTGCAGAGCGGGGAGAGCGTGAGGACTGTTATTGGAAACCGTTGATGTAGTAATTTAATGTTGTCTCTGGTATTCCGCTCTCTGAGCGTATGTGTGTTCAGGGGGCGTGGCTTTGGACGGCGATTGCAGGGAGGGTGGGACATTCGCTTTCAGTGCTATCAGGCTAAAGTTAGCATTTTCCGAAATGTCCCACTACACCTTTAAATATGGAAACTTTGAAGAAGATGGTAAAAAAGGTTTCTTGATTAACAATTTATTTTACAATTTATTTCTTGATTAACAATTTAATTTTGTTAGCTAAAAATGTATTCATAAATGCAGATTTTTTTTAAACCACCCCCTTGTTTATAGTATGTAATAATAATTTGAGACAATACTCAAAAACTTTGTCAAAAACCAAAAAATAAAAAAGCTATTCTTGTTAGATTTATTAGATAAATATAATTTATTATAATTTCTTACTTATCCCCTGTTTAATCTGTATTTATTAATATGGATGGTTTAAAGATTGAATATGTTTTTTGTATTTTTTGTTCTTCTGTTTATTTATTTATTTACTTTTTATTTTCTGTATGTCTAAGCCCCTTTTATAAGTGTTTTGTTTTTGTTTGTTTTTTTGTTTTTTTAATGTAACTTGAATGCCAATTTGTTTTGTAAATTTGTAATATTTTTGTTCTACTTAAAAAAAAAAAAAAAAGACTAGAAGGGATATGTATGGCGCTACTGGGCATGCGCACATCAATTACAGCTTAATTTTTGAGATTTATACTCATCTTTCCAGGCCTTTCACGCTGTTGGTTGTTGTTGGTTGCAAACTAGCTCCACCTTGTGAAACTGAATAAAATATTTTTTGAAGTGCATTGTTATGTAGATTAGACTTCTTTAAAAATAGATCATATTATTGTTGTTTTTTTGTTGTTGTTGTTGATTTTTATGTTGTTGTTTTTTACAAAATCTAATAGGCTAAAAATGTGCACTTGAAAAGTAGTGCATAAGAAAGTGCAACAGTATGTACCAGATCTCATTAGAAGTGCATAGGGTGTATTCAGATAAATTTGGGCATTTTTTCCAATGAGGTGACTGGACAAAAAATGTCCCAGATTACCTGAGTTAACCCTGAGGTCTTGTTGCCCACTCTAAACAAGTGGAAGACAAACTGACAATTTTCACTGTAAATATGAACTTTCTATATAAATTTACTTTTAAAAAAATAAAAATTATTTTAAAAAATCTTTACTGTGCTTGTGTGTGAAAAATATACATTTCAGTCTTTATAAATTATTTGTTTGCTTTAGAGATTGATTGAAATATATTTGGTCTCTTGCTTTCCATCATTTGATGCCATTTGGACATTTTAAATATATTTTTTTATTAAATGGAAGATCATTGTTTTAAGATGATTATGAAACTTAAAATGATAAGTATTTATTTGAAATTATAACAGTGTCTTGTTTCTGTATGTGGTCAATTTACCACTCCACTCTATCTTTTCTTACACAAACATACAAAAATAGCTTTTTATCGCCATCTTGTGTTAGTTTAAACTAAATATCGTTGGACTTGATATAGTTTTCCTTACAACTTAACCAAAGATCCAGTGGTCCACCATAGATATTGATATCATGTTTCCTGATATTCATATGTGCCTGATTTAGTCGACGGGGAAATACATTTTGTAAAAAAAAAAAAATAGCCTATATATATATATATATATATATAATGTTATATGCATTATGTATCGCTAGCCAAAAAAAAGCTTTTTTTTATTTTTTTATTTTTTTTATAAAATCTAATAAATATCTACTACTCTTGGCTAAATATAGATATTATAATATAGCAATGCTAGAAGGGAAATTTCAGTAGAGTGGGAAAAAGGGGATGGGGAACAAAAGAAAAAAAGGGGACGTTAAAATATAGGGTAGAGTGGGGGAAAACGCCCCCCTTAAGGATTGTGTCATTTTTTTCAGTAGCCCCTCACTGCAGAACAAAGATCCCGGGGGGCGAGGTTGGATCCACATCTAGGGGGTGGAGATGGGTGGGTTTAGGGATCAGGGGGTGGAGATGGGTAGGTTTAGGTATATGTAAGGTGGGAGGAGTTGGATCTAGATCCAACCTCGCCCCCTGGATCTTGTGTTCTGCAGTGAGGACCATCTCATTTTTTTCAGTGAAAGAAAATTAAAAGTGTTCAGAAAAGTTATCATAGTTTTAGTGACAATGACATAAATTATAAACCAAGTATGAAAAATGTCCAGAGTGTTCATGTCATTAGATTTTAAACAAAAATTTAATTTGTGCCAAGGGGGCCAACAATTTTGTGCCAACATGGGTTGGGTAAAATGCCCCCCGCCACCCCCCCAGTCTGACAAAGCAATTTGCTTTAAACATTTACAACAAAATCAGAATAGTCTATTAGCAATATAGTCTAGTCTAATAGCAAAATAGACTATTTAAAAAAAAAAAAAAAAAAAAGGTTAGCTGATGATAACTGGCTAGCTAATTAGCTATCTGATGCTAACTTGAGGTAATTTTTAAATATAAAAAACAAATATTTTTATTCAACCAACTATTTAGAATGCATTTGATGGAAAAAACAAAGGATTTGATGTTCAGAACAGAATAACTACAGTAATTGCCCATTGCCCCCTGGGGGCGTTTACCCCACACACTATGTTTGAGAAAAAAATTATGTCATTCAGAAAATATAATTATATTTTAATTAAATAACACGTACTCTCTATCTACAGGCCCTACTGTTCTCACATCATATATAACTGTGATGTTCAAAACAACAAGCTTTAAAACACTTTTTTTCTTACTGCTGGAAATTAGATCATTTACTGTGAAATCCGTTTTCTCTTCGGTACATCACCAGTGTAAGCTTCATGGTGAAAACTTCTACATCACTCTTGTCAACGTAGTCCATAGTTACAATAAAAAAATAACTTGACATTATCTTTTGGTTATTTTTTTTTTTTTTGGGGGGGGGACGTTTTCCCCCACTCTACCCTAATTGTTTAAATTAAATAATAAAAATATTGTAGCTCATATATCACAATGCCCAGATACCTTTTGACTCTTGCACTACACTACTGTTGCACATCACCCACGGACTACAATTCCCATCATCCATTGCACTGACGACACACACACAGCTGATTGCACTAATCACACGCTCACACCTGAGAACTATCTCACAATCACACACCCTACATTAACCATGGACTTTCTTTCACAGATGGCCGAGTACTGTTCTGCGTATAGCACTCCCCTAGTGTTAGCTGCCTTACCGAGCCATTCTGTGTTTTCTGTTTAGTTCCAGTATCACTCTCCTAGCGATAGGAGCCCACTTACTTGTCATAGTCTTGCCTTGCTTGTTTTCTAGTGTTTTGATTCTTGCCTGTGTTTCCTGGATTAACCCTTTGCCTTGCCGTTCGGACTCTGTTTGCATCTCGCTTGGACTACTGCTCCTGTACCTGGATTATCTCTCTGCCTTGCCCTGTTGGATACTGTTCGCCGATCGAAGACCCATGCTTGCCCTAGGATTACTCTTTGTCTTTTGTACCTGTTTGCCATTTCATGAACCTTGCTTGTTTTGTGACCACGTCCCTGAATAAAAGCCTTGGGAATGGATCCTTACGCCTCTCGTCGGCTCCCTAACATGTACTTTGTTCTTTGTAGTGTCCCTTTTTTTTTTCTTTTTTTTTTAAAGGAACATTTTAACAGCTTAAGCATGATACCAGAGTCATTTAATCATATTTCTTCATAAAAATGGATAAAAAGTTTTAAAAAAAGACAAGACCAAAAAAAAAAAAGTTTTTTTAAAGGTTGTTTCTCACCTCTAAAGTAGGAAAATAAAGATTCAGAATGAGAATCTTCTCCTGTATGTTCCAGTAGGGGGCAGAGCAAACATGAAAAGAGAAAAAAAACAATGTAAACAAACAGTCCCCTGGACCAAACCACACATTTAAACACTCACAAATATTCAGAGGTGTAAAGAGTACCTGAAAACCATACTTGAGTAAAAGTACAGATACCTTACAGTGAAAATTACTCCACTACAATTTACAAGTCACCAATTCCAAAACAACTTGAGTAAAAGTATTAGAGTATCTGATTTTAACAATACTTAAGTATTTTACTTATACTAAATATAAGCTCAAAGATGCACTAGTAAAAGAGACATGCCAGTCAAAAACTGTAATGTTGTGGAGAAGCTGGGGAAAAAAGGGAGACGCAAGGATCTATGTGCAGGCATTTCATGGAAAAACTAGAACAAACAATAAGCCAACAACCACAGGAAAACAGACAACCATTACATTCAACAACTCACAAAGAACTAAAGAAACACTAGGTCTGTGTGTGTGTGTATATATATATATATATATATATATATATATATATATATATACACACACATATACATATACACTGAACAAAATTATAAACGCAACACTTTTGTTTTTGCCCCCATTTTTCATGAGCTGAACTCAAAGATCTAAGACTTTTTCTATGTACACAAAAGGCCTATTTCTCTCAAATATTGTTCACAAATCTGTCTAAATCTGTATTAGTGAGCACTTCTCCTTTGCTGAGATAAGCCATCCACCTCACAGGTGTGGCATATCAAGATGCTGATTACACAGCATGATTATTGCACAGGTGTGCCTTAGCCTGGCCACAATAAAAGGCCACTCTAAAATGTGCACTTTTAATCACACAGCACAATGCCACAGATGTCGCAAGTTTTGAGGGAGCGTGCAATTGGCATGCTGACTGCAGGAATGTCCACCAGAGCTGTTGCCCGTGAATTGAATGTTCATTTCTCTACCATAAGCCATCTCCAAAGGCGTTTCAGAGAATTTGGCAGTACATCCAACCGGCCTCACAACCGCAGACCACGTGTAACCACACCAGCCCAGGACCTCCACATCCAGCATCTTCACCTCCAAGATCGTCTGAGACCAGCCACCCGGACAGCTGCTGCAACAATCGGTTTGCATAACCAAAGAATTTCTGCACAAACTGTCTCAGGGAAGCTCATCTGCATGCTCGTCGTCCTCATCGGGGTCTCGACCTGACTGCAGTTCGTCGTCGTAACCGACTTGAGTGGGCAAATGCTCACGTTCGATGGCGTCTGGCACTTTGGAGAGGTGTTCTCTTCACGGATGAATCCCGGTTTTCACTGTACAGGGAAAATGGCGGACAGTGTGTATGGCGTCGTGTGGGTGAGCGGTTTGCTGATGTCAACGTTGTGGATCGAGTGGCCCATGGTGGCGGTGGGGTTATGGTATGGGCAGGCATATGTTATGGACAACGAACACAGGTGCATTTTATTGATGGCATTTTGAATGCACAGAGATACCGTGACAAGATCCTGAGGCCCATTGTTGTGCCATTCATCCACGACCATCACCTCATGTTGCAGCATGATAATGCACGGCCCATGTTGCAAGGATCTGTACACAATTCCTGGAAGCTGAAAACATCCCAGTTCTTGCATGGCCAGCATACTCACCGGACATGTCACCCATTGAGCATGTTTGGGATGCTCTGGATCGGCGTATACGACAGCATGTTCCAGTTCCTGCCAATATCCAGCAACTTCACAGCCATTGAAGATGAGTGGACAACCTGATCAACTCTATGCGAAGAAGATGTGTTGCACTGCGTGAGGAAAATGGTGATCACACCAGATACTGACTGGTTTTCGGACCCCCCCAATACAGTAAAACTGCACATTTTAAAGTGGCCTTTTAATGCGGCCAGCCTAAGGCACACCTGTGTAATAATCATGCTGTCTAATCAGCATTTTGATAATCTATCCACCTCACAGGTGTGGCATATCTCTGCAAAGGAGAAGTGCTCACTAACACAGATTTAGACAAATTTGTGAACAATATTTGAGAGAAATAGGCCTTTTGTGTACATAGAAAAAGTCTTAGATCTTTGAGTTCAGCTCATGAAAAATGGGGGCAAAAACAAAAGTGTTGCGTTTATAATTTTGTTCAGTATACATATACATACTGGAGGCTAACAAGCTGAACAAGATAAGACACAAACTGACTACAAACACCAAGGGAGACAGGAAGTGACATAAAAGTCCAGGACAAGGCACAGAAAATGCAACAAAAACAAGAAAGAGCTGATTTGTGAGGAGAGTAATTACACTTATTTTCTATAACCAAAATAAAACTGAACACCTCAAAATTGCAAAAACAAAAAAACAATAACCTTCAAAAAGGTCTCTGCAGTATAAAGGATAAATAAAATAATGTTAAGTAAAATTAAAAAGTCAAAGTCTTCTTGCACTGGATGTGCTGGTTTCGGCCTCATTTCCAGCTGCAGTCATGTCCTCATCTCATATATAAAACACCTGAGCTAAGGAGCTTGCATTCACTTAAACTAACCTTGTTGACAAGTTTGGGTGAGTAAGGACAAAATGCACAAGATATAGTACTTTCAGTGCCCTGTAGTTGGCGATATCACATCTTTTGTAGCATAAAGAAACTGCTGCAGAAAAGCTAGGTACCATGCAAAATGTAATTTGTAACTTCAACACTCATTTCAAATGTAGTTGAGTAAAGAGTACAGATACTCATTCAGAAATGTAGTGAAGTAGGGAGTAAAAGTTGTTAATATCTTTGATACTCAGTACAACTACAAAGTATCCGAAAAGATACTTAAGTACAGTAATTAGTTTTACTCAAGTACTTTACACCTCTGCAAATATTCAACTTAAAAACTTAGCATAACTAATACAAGTTAAAAAAAAAAAAAACTTTTGAATAATACTGATAAAATTAATAAAATAAGATTGTCTCCAAAATGTATTTGTTTAGTGTTTAAACAGAAAATTAACACCATGCAAATGGAAATTTTTGGTCAACTGTGATGAGGTGTTAAAAGGTTCAAAGCCTTGAAGGAACCACACATAAACTACAACGCTACTGAAGTCCATGTATCAGTGTATTTAATATCAGTTTACTCCATGCATGATGATATAAATATATATAGTCTTTTAATTTTACAATCTAATGTGCCTATTGTCTTGATAATAGACAAAAGCACTTGACTCAATACAGGTTAGTGTAAAGGTCAAAGGTCAGTGTTATGCCCTAGTTTGAAAATTGAACCAGTCCTAAAAGGATCAAACAAGAATCTTCTAAAAGAATTTCTGTCTTCATTTAGAGCCAATCCTAAAGAGCTCAAACTAGATTCTTAAAAATTCTCCTGGATAAAGTGAAGATTCCATTTTCATTCTTAAAAGATCATCACTGGATCATTTCATTTGATCTTTTTAGGATTGGTTTCAAATGATATGGACTACACTCTCAGAAATAAAGGTACAAAAGCTGTCACTGGGGCGGTACCTTTTCAAAAGGTACATGTTTGTACCTAAAGGGTCCATTTTGGTACCTTAAAGGTACATATTAGTACTTAAAGCGTACTTATTTGAACCTTATAGGTACAAAAGTGTTCCTTTTGAAAAGGTACCGCCCCAGTGACAGCTTTTGTACCTTTATTTCTGAGAGTGTATAAATCCATTACAATTTTTTGAGCTATAAGGAAAACATTCTCAGTATTGTTACTGGAGTATCACAAGCGGCTTTTATCACTTCACCTCTGCAACAATGAAAGTGACACCTAGTTCATTCACCTCTAGCGGCTCCAAGCGCTTGCTATAAAGAAATAAAACCCACCTCTCCGTCTGCACAAGCAAACATACACACGTGTCAGGTTCTTGACCGACGGGTTAGCGACTGTGGCCCTCTCATCAGTATTCTGCTGCACTAACATGACAAGGCTGGAGCAAGGCTATCCAAACATAGAGCAAAAAACAGCCTTACAGAACATAACCATTCATAAACAGTGTCTACAATGACTTTTACTTTGGCTAATTCATTTATTGCCTGTATTTATCTCAAGATAGCCTAGTTCTTTAATATACTGTATTTCCTGGATGGCCTATTTCAGCACAAGATCTGTACAAAAACTATAAACGTACATATGAAAATATAAATATATATACAATAACTTCAGCTTCACCTAATTATGTAAAGAATATGAGCTGTTAACTCATTCCCTCATCTTCTAAAACCTTCCCGTCTTGAGTTCATAAAGACATCAAACTGCACTATAAAAAGGAAAGGAATTACATGAGTGTATCTCCTCCCATTTGAACTTTGGCAACTCTCTGCCGTGGTAAAGCTTTCCCAACATGTGTAGTCATTCTTTCTGTTCGACACCACGTCTGCCTCTCAAACTGTGCTCTTCAGGTGAGTTGAATTCATAAATGTGTGCTTTAATAAGCATCCGTATGGATCATACAGAAGCTCTGCGATCTTAGTATGCCATTGGGTTATTCTTATGACAAGAAATGCTGATAAGAATTAATGTATGGCATCTCGTCATTTTTGGTGCAATAATGCTTATTTTGAAATAACACTGTACTGTAACATTGTTATGACTTCTAATTGTGACCCTAGACCACAAAACCAGCCTTGAGTCGCTGGGGTATATTTGTAGCAATAGCCAAAAATACATTGTATGGGTCAAAATTATAGATTTTTCTTTTATTCCAAAAATCATTAGGATATTAAGTGAAGATCACGTTCCATGAAGATATTTTGTAAATTTCCTACTGTAAATATATCAAAACTTCATTTTTGACTAGTAATATGCATTGCTATGAACTTCATTTGGACAACTTTAAAAGGCGATTTTCTCAATATTTAGAATTTTTTGCACCCTCAGATTGCAGATTTTCAAATAGTTGTATCTCGGCCAAATATTGCCCTATCAGTGGAAAGCTTTTTTATTCAGCTTTCAGATGATGTATAAATCTCAGTTTCGAAAAATTGACCCTTATGACTGGTTTTGTGGTCCAGGGTCACAATTGTTTAATACACTGTAAAATATTTCCACCTACTTCAACTTTAGCTTCAGTTCAGTTGATGCCTTAATTTTTTAAGTATAATCAAATTGGCTGTACAAGTCATTTCAGCTTAAACCAACGTAATAAAAAAAGTCTTAATCTTGTACAATTTAAAATATGTAATTGAAATTACATATGATATGGATAAAAATGCCAAAAAAAAAGGTGGTGGTAAAACTTAAAACTGGAAAGCAAAAATTTTGCAACATTGAGGTGGGTGGGATTCGACATCTGGTTTTTGTCAAGACATGATATCTCATTCTCTCATTAGGAAAGGTTAAAGTATTGCAGCATGGCATCTTTAGTCAAGCTGACGTGTTCAAACATTGCATGTGTGGGGGAGAAATTCTCCGAAATGAAACCACAAGGCTAATGAAATTTGATATGTTATTTTTTTTAAGTGTGTGTGGAAGTATTAACACCTCGCACTGTCTCTTATGTTTAAGCAGACTCTGTATTACAGGAGCGATGCTGCTGTTATGGATAGCATTATCTCTCACATGGCCTGGTATAGTACACTCTTAACCTCATAAAATCAACTGAGTGAATCTAATGATAGGAGAATAAATCCTTATAGCAAGAACATGTCCACGGCTGCGCTTCCCAAAAGCATTATATAAGTACACTCTCAGAAAAACAGAATTATTCTATCAGTGGAATCATACTATTTCAAAAGTTACTAAAAGGTACACTAATATGTACTTTTAAAGTACTAATATGAACCATTTAGGAGTGAATAAGATATAAATATATACCTTTTTAGCTTTTATGCCTTACTGCCCTGGTGACAGATTTGGACCCTTTTTTTTTGTCTGAAAGATTTTTTGCCAATGGTTTCTATAGTTTAAGCTTAAAATACTTTTTGGAAATCCAAATTTATAATATGATAAAATTATACAGTCAGATTTTTCAAAGTGTGACATTATTTCCATGAAAATTAAGAACAATTTTAAGCACAAACAATAAAGTACTACAATAAAAATAATTGAATAATGATTACCATTGTGTAAAATGGAAATTACCACAAAAAAGTCCATATTAATCATTATAGCAGGGACTTTGTGCTTAACTGTAATGCGTTTAATTTTAATTTAATGAGAAAAATGGGAATTACTTAAAAAACATAGCTGTCATTAAAATAATGTCACAGTGCAATGGTCCTATAAAACAGGCTTAATTTACTTGAAGCAAAATATTATTTCAAATTACTCTCATTTAATATAGAGGTGAAATGTGACCTGAATATGTTTTGTAAGATTCACCCAACTACAGATCATATAATCTTACAAAAATCAATCAATCAATAAATCACAATGGTTGAATTATAGACCAAATGCAAGACAAAATTCCCATTCATTCTCTTTTTCTAATTTGTGGGATGTAATCCCAGTGTTTCACATATCATCTGGCTTTAATGAATGATATTATAAAATTAATTATATAAAGATAAAATAGATAAAATATACAAAATGAATAAAGATAATATGCTAAAAGTTGTCCCCCCCCACCCCCACCCCCACCCCAAGGCACAATCGGCTTTACGATCCACAGCATGAAGGAAGGTCTGTGTCTAGAGGACTCATCTGAAGGAGTTGTTGAGTTAAGGACATGCAGTCTGGACTCGGTCCTGCAGCAGTGGAAGTGGACAGATCACTGGTTCCTAGTAAACACAGGCACCCTGAGGTGTCTCTCGGCCGTCCACACTGACCCAGTCCAGACTATCGCTTGTGATTCTGGTGAACACATCAAATGGCAGTGCAAAGCTCAACAGCTCATCAGCCTGCAAAACTCCCTGGCATTGAGCACCGAGAGAAGAAAACTCAGGCTGAACACGGGTGAACACGACACATGGAAATCTCTGGATGCGGGCGACATCTGCCAGAATAAACTGAGTGAGTAGAGCCCAAAAACAACGAGTCATTTGAATTATTATTATTTATTTAATTCTTATTTGAATTATGTGTCTGAATTGTCATGTTCATTATATATTGACTATATTTATCTGTCCCTCTCTCTGTTTATCTATCTATCTATCTATCTATCTATCTATCTCTCTCTCTCTATCTATCCATCTGAAAAGAAACTCCACTGACCTTCTTCACTTCGTCTCTTCATGGTATAAAGCTGTAATATATATCTCATCTTCATTGATTCTCACAGGATCCAGAAGAGAAAGTGATTTAGAGGACGATGAGTTCGACTTTGCCGAAGGGCCGCCTAAACAAAGAATGACAGAGGCACAGATGAAGTTTTTACAGTGGTATTACCGCACAGAGGACCGTGAGTGTGGCAAGCTTGTATTTACTGTGATGTCCTGTTTGTCATGTTTACATAATTTAATTTCACTATAAACAAAATGGCCTGAATGACTTGGATGTTGCTGTGTGATAAAGTATGTACTTGCATCACACTAATACTCACAAACGGTTCACTGCCGTTCTTTTGTTTAACAGCAACATCGTGGAAGTTTGGCATGCTGGCATTTGCTTTTCTGGGTCTTCTGATTGGTGCTATGCTGTTGGTCATGGGCATGATGGCTAATAGGTTAGTGACACACATGAGTAACACATTGGGTAAATACAAACTAACTTCAGTTACCAAAGGGGAGTTTTATAGTAAAATAATACATAAGTAAAGATATATACACACAAAAAAATGTGGGTTCTTTAACAGATCTTTGCAGCACGTTATGTAGGTTCAGCAGAGAACATTGCCAAACATACCTATATATACAATTCTATGTCATTTTCAACTAAAATGAGCACCGGAGGCATTAAAACACCACCAACAACAATGCTAAAATCATCCTTGCATCGTGTTTTCAGGTCAAAACACTTTTACCCTAGTGCATAATTTGTAAACTAATACATTTTGATGTTTGCATCTCCAGCTGCTTTTGTATGGCTTTTCCTATATATGTAGTAAACTTGCTTGGTAGCTCACCTGGTACTTTTAATGCGCAGTAATACACAGTTTGACAAAAGTGCTCAAACCCATTTTTATCTCACTATCTGTTAGGTTTAAGTGTAAAGCTTAGTTAGTACACTGTAAAAAAAAGAAAAAGAAAAGTTGGGCCAACTTAAAATTTTAAGGCAACCAGCTTCAGCAGATTTTTGAGTTTTCTCAACTTATTGTTTTAAGTTTATACAACAAAAAGTTGAGAATCTCCTACAAAAATAAGTTGAGAGAACTCAAAAATCTGCTGAAGCTGGTTGCCTTAAAATTTTAAGTTGGCTCAACTTTTTTTTTTTTTTTTTTTACAGTGTATAAGTGGTACATTATTTTCAAACGCGATAAAGCTTTAGCCTGTCGCCACTCATCAGGCATTTGATTTCCGAACTGCATAAACCAACGTAATGTAGTTAATCCGGGCACAGTTACAATTATCTGTTTCAGAGAAAACTGAACACACTTTTAGCTCCACTCATTAGACATTTCAGTTTGGAACTAAGGCGAAATGTGCAAGAAAATATATAATATTCTTTGCAAAAATGTCGCCAACAGCACATATTTTTTTACTATAGGTTCTTCAGATGGGTGTGCTGGTTTCTGGGTTATTTATAGCACCAACACACATTTCAGAAGACTAAATACAAAAAACATTACGCTGTAAAACCTTTTTAGTTCTAACTTGAAACTTTGTTTTTTTTTAAAGTGCTACTCCTAGGGAAAATATGTGACTCTGGACCACAAAACCAGTCTTAAGTTGCTGGAGTATATTTGGAGCAATAGCCAAAAATACATTGAATGGGTCAAAATTATCTATTTTTATATTATGCCAAGAATCATTAGGATATTAAGTAGAGATCATGTTTCACAAAGATATTTCGTAAATTTCCTACCATAAATATATTAAAACTTAATTTCTGATTAGTAATATGCATTGGTAAGCACTTCATTTGGACAACTTTAAAGGCAATTTTCTCAATATTTTGATTTTCTTTTTTTTTGCACCCTCAGATTCCAGATATTCAAATTGTTGTATCTTGGCCAAATATTGTCCTATCCTAACAAACCATACATCAATGGAAAGCTTATTTATTCAGCTTTCAGATGATGTATACATCTCAATTTCGAAAAATTGACACTTATGACTGGTTTTGTGGTCCATGGTCACATTTCAATAATAAATTGTTTCTGCTAGAGATGTTTTCAAAGAGATCTCAAAAGTGTCTCAAATTTTGATCATTTGCAAGTAAATCTGCCAAAATACCATACATTTGTCTCATATATGTTTTTATTAATCCTAAAACATTTTAGACAAATACTACATAGAAAATCCCAGCTGCTTAATTTTTGACTTTTTTATTTTTTGACTTATTTGTATACTATACTGTATATATGTGTGTGTGTACTGTATATATGTGTGTGTGTGTGTGTGTGTGTGTGTATATACACTGCTCAAAAAAATTAAAGGAACACTTTGAAAACACATCAGATCTCAATGGGGAAAAATATCATGCTGGATATCTATACTGATATGGACTGGGTAATGTGTTAGGAATGAAAGGATGCCACATCGTTTGATGGAAATTAAAATTATCAACCTACAGAGGGCTGAATTCAAAGACACCCCGAAAATCAAAGTTAGTTCATAGCCAAAATGGCTAGTCCATTTTGCTGAAATTTCATTGCAGCAACTCAGAATAGTACTCAGTAGTTTATGTATTTGCGTACTTGTATACATGCCTGACATCAAGGCATGCTCCAAATGAGACGATGGATGGTGTCCTGGGGGTATTTCTCCAGATCTGGGCCAGGGCATCACTGAGCTCTGGACAGTCTGAGGGCAACCTGGTGGCGTCGGATGAGTGAAACATAGAAATCCAATAGAACACCTCTGGGACATTATGTCAGGCGGCGTGAGGCCATTCAATGGTATCCCAGTTTCTTCATCCTCAGGAACTGCCTGCATACTCTCTCGCCACATGAGGCCAGGCATTGTCGTGCACCAGGAGGAACCCAGGAAACTGCTGCACCAGCGTAGGGTGGAAACCAATGGGTCCAAGGGATTTCATCCCGATTCGTAATGTCAGTCAGGAGGTGCCATTGTCTAGCTTATGAGGAGTCTGTCGTCCTCCGTTGATATGCCTCCCCCAGACCATCACTGGCCACACCACCAAGCCGGTCCAGGCTGAACGATGTTACAGGCAGCATAACGTTCTCCACGGCTTCTCCAGACCCTTTCTGTCTGTCACATGTGCTCAGGGTGAACCTGCTCTCATCTGTGAAAAGCACAGGGCACCAGTGGTGGACCTGCCAATTCTGGTGTTCAATGGCAAATGCCAATCAGGCTCCACGGTGCCGGGCAGGGGCACAGGCCCACTAGAGGACATTGGGCCCTCAGGCCACCCTCATAGAAGTCTGTTTCTGATTGTTTGGTCCAAAGACATTCACACCAGTGGCCTGCAGGAGGTCATTTTGTAGGGCTCTGGCAGTGCTCATCCTGTTCTTCCTTACACCAAAGACGAATGGTCCTGCTGATGAGTTAAGGACCTTCTATGGCCCTATCTAGCTCTCCTAGAGTAACTGCCTGTCTCCTGGAATCTCTTCCATGCTCTTGAGACTGTGCTGGGAGACACAGCAAACCTTCTGGCAATGGCACGTATTGATGTGCCATCCTGGAGAGATTGGATTTGACTGTGCAAACCTCTGTAGGGTCCAGGTATCGCCTCATGCTGCCAGTAGTGATACTAACCCTAGCTAAATGCAAAACTGGTGAAAAACAGTCAGAAAAAATAAGTAGGGGAAAAAAATGTCAGTGGCCTCCACCTGTAAAACCTTTACTGTTTTGGGGGTCGTCTCATTGTTGCCCATCTAGTGCTCCTGTTGTTAATTTCATTAACACCAAAGCAGCTGAAACTGATTAACAACCCCCTCTGCTACTTAACTGACCAGATCAATATCCAGAATTTTCAACTGACTTGATGCTATACTCTGATTAAAAAGTGTTCCTTTAATTTTTTGAGCAGTGTATATATATATATATATATATATATATATATATATATATATATATATATATATATATGTATATTAGTTTGTTTTTGTTTGTTTTTTTTAGATGTATATTCGTACATAATTTCCATTTCCCCTACAGGAACAGGAAGAAAATAGCCAAATACAAAGCAGCCTCAAAAGTCACAGCAGTGAAACCTGAAATGGAGGAACTGCAGGCCATCGTCACTGATAAGGTCACAGAGGTCAAGGAAGAGAAAACCCATTTCACCCCATCCGAACACATCACTACACACAACGGCCATAGGGATTGGGAAGAGCCTTCATACGACAGCAAAGCCTCAGAGAGACTGAAGCCGGGAGAAATTGTGGTGACCTGGAAGGACGGGAATGTGTCTACATTGTATCCTGAACCTGCAGAGGAAGGACAAGGGGAAGAGGACATCCACAACACAGATGTGGAGACTCTGTCCCAAAACTCCCCAGAAGTAGCTTCATCTGAGGCAATTGCATTTTAATTTAGTCCTGTTTTTTTTTCAATAGAAATTTCTTTTACATTGGCAGCCAAAAGTTATTCATTCTTTATTAAATGTTTTGAAAGAAATGATACAGCAAACAGTTATTTTAAATGCTGATAATATTACTGTTGTACTATATTTTGATCAAATAAATGCTCTCTTGGTGAACAATAGAGATTTCTTTCAAAAACATTAAAAAAATCTGAATTATTTTTAATAATAACTTGTGGCTGCCACACTTGGTTTCCCTAGCCCAACATATATGCTTGCTTATAGCCTTGGGTCAACCAACAATTTTTATGATTACATAATATATTTACACATATATTAATTTCGAGTGTTATAGTTTGTTTCAAAAGGTAAGTTTTACTATTTGTTACATAAAAAAAAACTTTTTAAGTGCATCAAAATTGGTCATGAACTAACTTTTTTCTAAACCATACAGTAATAGTGTACTATACAAACTTATATGGATTAAATCAGATATTTAATCTTCATATTTTTCTCTTTATGCTTCCCATACGAAGCTCTGTAAATTATTCTCTTCTCTCTCACTCGATGTGATGCAATACAATAAACTTGGTCATTTCGATATTTAATCAATACTAACATTATTTTTTACAGTTTTACAAGAACAAATAAAGATAAAGGTGTTAATTTTGTCCTGAAACTTTCTTTGGTATTCTGTGCATGATTCGGTTTTGTGTTTTGATGTGTATTAAAAATAAAAAGTGAAACAAATAAATGCCCTAAATGAATTCTCTGAAATTAATATATTATGTGGAAACTGGTTTTATCACAATAAAATACAAGTATAATTCCGGTGCAAGAAACAGTGAAACAAACAAATAAAAAAAAATCAACAATTATAACAGAATAATCAGAAATGCTAACAAAGACATTTATCAGCACTCTGATACATTTAGCACACTGTCCATTCTCATAAAGTTACCGCTTTCTCAAAGTTTGTGAGAGACGTTGTAATCCTTCAGGTCCTGTTAGTTTTAATGCTAAATGAGCTGATTCCTCCTTGTAGATTCTCTAGAGTATCAGAAGAGGGCATCCTTACATCAGAAGATCTTGAAGCCCTTGAGCAGTGTCAGCGTGGGGGCTCTGCGTTTGCTCTGAGCTCTCGAGGATTTAACCGTAACCAGCTTTGCGGTGGCTGGGGTGGGCAGCTCTTTATAGCAGGTGGTGAGCGGAGGGGCGGAGGACAGGCTGATCGCAGACTTGTCTTCGCTGATGAAGAGCGGACGGATACTCCTCTCTGTCTCTCGCCTCACTTCCCGAATGGCTTCGTGAAAGATGTGTTGAACAGACAGGAAGTCCAAGCAGGATGAAACTTCAAAGAACAGGCAGCCGAACCGCAAGGCCAGAGCTGCACCATCTGCCTTGCTCACCTGTCTAAAAAAGATGTATTATAAAATGTTTAACAAACACATTATGAAAGCATGTTTCATTCACTTTCCTTACCTAAAAATGCACATCTTTACTAAAATTAAAAATGAATTCTGGAAAATAATATATACCAATAATATATAATAAAAAAAAATCCTGGAAAAAAATTACAGGTTCCACAAAAATATGAAGCGGCACAACTTTTTTCAGCACTGGTAATAATAAATGTTTCTCGAGCAGCAAATCAGCATATTAGAATGAATAAATTACATTTTAAAATACATTAAAATAGAAAATAGTTATTTCAGATTGTAATAATATTTCTCACCATTACTGCTTTTATTGTATTTTTAATAAAATAAATGCAGCCTGCCTTGGTGATCATAAGGGACTTCTTTTAGAAACTTTTAAAAAAGCTTACCGACCCCAAATGTTTGAAGGATACTGTGCATAGACTAAATACTAAAAAGTAATCACGTAATAATGGATAAAAACAAAACATAATCCAAATAAAAAGTGGATATGATAACTACAGCTTTAAGTAAAATTGCACAATAAAGAGTTAAAGAAAGGCTCTAATAATGTGATAGGAATGGCACAGCAGAAAAAAACTGGGGATGAGCAGTTAAAGCTTTTATTTAAAGCGCAGCTGGCAAAGAAGCACACATAATTCTGCGGTTACATAAATAGATTTGATTGAGTCCAGCTGTATTATGGTCATTTCAAGTATGATACTGCATAAATCATGCACTGTGTTTGCATAATGAAAGGAAAATATAAAGGCGATAAATGGTCATTTCCTGGACCAATCAAACCCTTACTTAAACATTTTAGGGTCATGAAAAACTGAAATCTAAATAACTTGCGGTGGTACTGAGCATAATTGTTGTAATTATAGCCAGTCACAGGTCATACGTTCTTCCAGTTAAACTAACAAAAGGACATTCATACAACTATGTAAATGCACTGTTTCCTGCTCAGCTTGGTTAGTGTTCTGACTAACACACACAGGAACTTTGGCTGTTTAAGCTTCACATTTAAAGGAATAGTTCACCCAAAAATGAACACTTGATGTAAATGAGTTTGTTTCTTCATCAGAACAAATTTGGAGAAATTTAGCATTACATAACTTGCTCACCAATGGATCCTCTGCAGTGAATGGGTGCCGTCAGAATCAGAGTCCAAACAGTTGATAAAAACATCACAGTAATCCACAAGTAATCCACATGACTCCAGGCAAGTGAAGAACTGCACATTTACAATAAACAAATCCATCAAGACGTTTTAACTTCAAACCGTTGCTTTCGGTTAAAATATGAGCCCTCTATCTTTAATATTGCTTTCTCCAGAGAAAAAGTTGTCTCATCTGAATCAATAGAGAAATATGCACAGATCAAGCACTGTTTGTAAGAAAATAATCTAAAGCAGTTCTAAACAAATATATCGAAATATATATTCGATGTGAGAGGACAATGGGGGATGGACTTTTTCACTGGAGGAAGCAATATTATGGATTATGGACACGTATTTTGGCCAGAGGTTTAAAGTTATAACAGCCTAATGATGGATTTGTTTCTTACAAACATGCAGCTTTTCAATTCACACGACATTAATTGATGGACCGGAGTGGTGTGGATTACTTGTGGATTATTGTGATGTTTTTATCAGCTGTTTGGACTCTCATTCTGACGGCACCCATTCACTGCAGATGATGCATTGGTGAGCGAGTGATGTAATTCTAAATTTCTCCAAATTTGTTCTGATGAAGAAACACTCATCTACATTTTGGATGGCCTGAGGGCGAGTAATTTTCAGCAAATTTTCATTTTTTTCATGTATGTTATAATAGCAATGTTTACTGAAATGTAATAGAAAGGATGATTAATTCACCTGTATCTCTCCATGTCCACCTTGTTTCCTAAAAGAATGACAGGAGCTTCTGGCTGCAGGCCTTTTGAGTACAGAGTCACAGTCTCCAAGTACTGCTGGCAGGCCTCAAAGCTGTTCCGGTTGTCAATGCAGTAGACAATGATGAAGGCATTGGCCCAGCCTAAATAGCGCTCACAGTTGACTGGTCCATCCTGATTTAAATAAAGACAGATTTGTTTGCATACTGTAAAGCTGCCAAGGTTATGCAACAAACTTCCATTATGAGAAAGTAAAACATCAACCATTATGAAAAGATCAAATGAGAGGTGTCAATCTGCATGAAGAAGAATATTATTATAAGAGACATACGGACATCATTACCTGATCAGCCGTGTCCATCACTTTAACCAGAACTGGCTGCTGGTCTACAACTTCTTCTGAAGAGTAGGTATCTTCTAAAAATTAAATATGTAAAAAAAAGATACTGCATGTCTTTATTAAACTAACTGGCATTCACAGAAACTCCAGCTCAAGTTACATGACAGCTGCATAATGTGTTTTGTCTTCAGATGAAGTCTCTCTTTTCATTCCGTTCTTCGCTAATAAAAGACGACATTTCGGTTCCTGACATCCATGTGCGTTTTATAATTTATTTTATTATTATTTTATATAATGATTTCATGAAAGAATTACATTTGAACAAAATGTGATACAACTACAAAGGACGAAACTGAAGAAAGAAATATATGGTGCATTGGAAAAAGACTTATGACAAAGTTTTAAAGTGGTTTGGCAAAGACAAAGTCAAAAATCAAACTTGTCATTTTAGCTTTTCATCTTCTGCCAAGGAAAAAACATGAAAATGAAGACTTTTATGTCTCTAAGTACAATCCTTTTAAGTTTTAAAGCCACCCATCTATGGATCTGAGTCACCCTTAATTGCATCTGTATGAAATTAAACAGCCCTGAAGTTAAAGCTCCAGTAAGGTAAAAATAATCTGTTTGATTGATGTGTTTTATTTTAAGATCAGGACCATAATCACCATAGACAATAAAGAGAACACATCTCCTATATCCAGATATTCAGTCACTCATTATTGGCTTTTCAATGACCGTTTGTTAAACTTTTACCTTCAAACTCCGTTCAATATTTGGTTACATCCTTGGTGACAACAGTAAAGGCTGGGAAACTCACCAAGGTTTGGGTCATATTCACTGATGAAGCGCTTCGTGAGGAATTTCACTGTAAGTGCTGCGGGGGACACACAAACTTCCTGTAAGTCTAAGTTCGGAAATATTTTCAATTACATAACAGAGCATCCCAACAGGATAAAGGGAAATATTTTGCTTTTTTTAAGCATTTTTCTTAAAAACAAATCTCATTATGGGGAAAAAATTTTCTCTCTTGGTAAACAAACTAATATCATTAACATTCATTAATAAAATCACTATCATCAACATTATGCAATGCTTAACAGATACAATCGAATATAAATTCATATAGGAAAATACAAATTCAAAAAGATTTACAATGCATTCAAGGCATATTTTGTCAGTGTTCCTTCCCCCAAAATTAAATGCACTACATACATTAAGAAAATGTCATGACCAAAGCATAATAATTAAACTATGTTTGTTATTATGAACATGGTAGTCATACCTGACTTTCCAGATCCCATAGCTCCCAAAATCACTATGTTACACTCCGAGGGCTCATGCTCAGGAACTGTGACAATGTTGCAAGTTCTTGCTTTCCCAAACATCAGAGACATCCTGAAGACGGGATGAGATAGAGGAATGAACACACGAGGAATCAAACAGCCCATTAGACACAGTGCGAGTGTGGTTTGATCTTCAGAGTTCATACCTGGATGATGCTGATGCCTGATTTCTCACCAGCGCTCTCTGTAAAACAGCTGGATCGAGTTATACTGCAGTATATAGGACATGTCCACAACCACAGAAGACTCAGATGCACGGTTGTCCGAGATTGCTAGACTGGTTTCTTATTTTTCCAGGGCATTAGAAGTCGCTTGTGTTCAGAGAGGGGAATGAACAGTGAAATGCTGGGAAGTTCTGGTTCGGTGGGCAGGAGGAGCACATGATGGACTCAATCTATCTAGTGGATCCGCCTCCCATGAACATAAAAAGACTAAAACTTCAAAGCCCATACTCTACGAGAATTCTTTTTAAAAACATGTTTAATAAATCAACCCCCCTCCCTTCACCAATTTGCGAATTATTCAATGACTTTTGAGAGGATTTTGCTACAGGAAATCGCCGGGGGAAACATTTTGTTGACGCTCGTCTCTAGCAGTAACCTAAACAAAACACTAAAAATTATTTGTAATGTTTTCAATTAAGTGATAAATAAGAACAGCATTTAGTTATGTCAAACTTTTCAGCAAAAACGGTCCCAAATGAACGAAAAGTTCTCGCTACTGTTCCCAAGGTTATAACCACCAGTTTGCCTCAGTAATTTTGTGGTGGATCAAAAAACGGAACTAGCATATATATTTTTATTACTGTAATAAAAGGCCCAAATGTAAGAAACGTATTTTCTTCCGCCTTTCATTTGACAGCTCGTTTGCCTTCAACTGTCGAAGTTCAAACGCGTTTCGTAATTTCGATCGATCATTATCAGACGTGATAATCAATAATGTTTAGCATCACTGATTTTTCCCTGTGAACCTTTTTGAACTGCAAATTACTGAGCCCTTTAAGGGACATTGCGGTGGGAAAAATTCGTTCTCTCGCAAAACTTTTGCGTTCCCTTGAGAAACTTTGCGTTCCCTCGCAAAACTTTTGCGTTCTCTCGCAAAGTTATTTGCGTTCCCTCGCAAAACTTGCGTTCTCTCGAAAAGATTTTTTTTTTTTTTAAAGAAGTTTTGCGAGAGAACGCAAAAGTTTTGCGAGGGAACGCAAAACATTTGAAAAATATTTTTTCCTCCCACCCTGAATTTTTTTCCACTCACTCCGAATTTTTCCCACCGCAATGTCCCTTAAAGGGCTCAGTAGCAAATAAACATTACCATTGGAAAATTCTGTTTCTATTCTGTTACTAAGTTGTTCCAAATAAGTTTCTTTCTTCTGTTGGACACAAAAAAAGTAGTGCTGTCAAACGATTAATCGCGATTAATCGCATCCCAAATAAAAGTTTTTGTTTACATAATATATGTGTGTATACTGTGTATATTTATTATGTATATATAAATACAAACACATGCATGTATATATTTAAGAAAAACATGTTATATTTATATATTAAATATATTTTTATATAATATAAATTATATGAATATAAATATAAACTTTTAAATACATGTAAATATTTTCAAAATATATACTGTATGCGTGTGTCTTTATATATACAAAATAAATATATACAGAAGACACACATATATTGTGTAAACAAAAACTTTTATTTTGGATGCGATTAATCGCGATTAATCGTTTGACAGCCCTAAAAAAAAGATATTTTGATGTTGGTTACGAAACGTTCCATGGTTTTTTTCCATTCCATGGAAGTCAGTTGCTACTGGCAACGGTTTGTTTCTATTCTAAAATATATTAAAGCAATTCTAACAAATCCCTGCTGAAAAACCCCCCAATAGAAACCATCACCGAAAATTCTAATGGTTTCCACTACAAATACCATTACAAACATTACAAACCATTAACTTTTAACCATTAAAACCATTAAAAAATGGGTTTCTGTAGTGTGTTTTGGGACTTATTCCATTAGGATTTAAGCCACCAATAGAAGGCGACCATTACCAATAGAAACCCACAGGGTCCATTAGAGTTTCCAGTAAAACCAATACAAGTCCCATTATAACCAGTAAAACCATTACAGATTTTGTAATGGCGTCTATTGTTTTTTTTTTTCGTTAAACTTAAGGGGAGTTAATCAATTTTGCAAGTATTTTAGAGACTTAAATTTTTAATGAGTTTAAATGAGTGACTCATAGGCCCTATTACACATTGTAAGACATGGCCTGTTTACAGTGGCATTTCTATAACATTTGGGCTTATGCTTTGTAAAAGTCAGAGAAACAGTTATCTAACTCAAAGTTTATATATCATTTGGAGTTCCAAGATAACAATTAACAATCTAATCAACTATGCTTTGAAGGCATCCCCCACTTCCAATAGGACTATAGACTGAAGGAGTGGATCGCAGATCTACAATGGCCTTCATAATAATATTAATTATAATATTTCTTGAATAATTATTAATCAAAGTTACATTTATGCATGTTAGAGAATAAGTTGAATATGGCTTTAGTCTGCCTTTTACTCTCTAAGAAGCTGCTCTCATTGTGTGTGTGAGACCATGCCCGATAAGGTTTAGGGCTGAGGCAACCTTGAAGTAAGATAAGTGTTTCTCTGCGTATGTGTGTTAGTATCTGTCTGTACAGGGAGAAGCTCAGACAGTCCCAGGACAAACGTTCAGCTGCCGATGTCCAGCGTATCAGATATACGTCTTTGGAGAAACGTATTGCGTCTGACCTCTGATCACTCGTCACCAAAATAGTCATCAGAAGATATGCTTCAAACTTACGTCCATATGTGGAAACTGTCTAAGTTTATCTAGGTTTTGGAACCAATCAGAATTTTGATGACTTATGCATTGACGCAATTAGCAACCTCTGTCAGGGTATAATTGTGGTGATTTTTGTATTGTAAGGCAGAGCGGCCTACGAACTCCGTGTGAGTGTTGAAGCTGTCTTCTGCGGATGAAACTGCAAACTATGTCTTCAGTAAATTTCTTTAATTAATCGCAATCTGACTCCTGGTCTTTGTTCATCATACCTGGTCCATGGGTTTTAACTGTTATTCCCCTACAATACTAAATCTTTTTATTTGCATTGAGATTTTATTTTGAGCAGTCACATGTTCACCTGGAATGCTGACTCACAACAAAGACTGACCCTCACAGGCATACCATTGTTACAGATTTAGGCATTTCACCTGTTCATCAAAAGGAGAAGATGAAATTTTCAGCCTGCTTTTAATTCCTGCCAAGAACAAAAGGTAATAAATAACCATGATGACGGCTGCCCTCTACAGCGATGGCTATCTGCCACTACTTTCCTAGCAGCATAATGCTGCAACGCTTTTCACTTCTATGTATAGCCGGTTCTATTCTTGTAGTTGTTAGCGGTAGTACAAACACTGCACACTCGGTCAAATGCATCTGCCTTGCTTTAGAAGACATCATGGATAGTCAATGGTGCTGTGAATGTCTTCAAAGACACGTTTGACTCTGCAGAAGTGGGTGTTTGTAGATGAAAATGACCGGAGGTAACCTGATGGAGACGAGCAGCTGTGCTGGCACAGAGATCAACGTGAGGAAGACGCTTTACCAGCCGATGGGTTTCACAAGAACAATAGTGAAAGTGAGATTTGATGAAAGTGTCTTTACGGTGGACAGAAGCCTCCTGGAACAGCATTGTGAATACTTTCGAGCTCTTTTCCAATCTGGGATGAAGGAATGCATGGAGGATGAGATTTGTCTTCAGGCGCCGAGTGCTCATGGCTTCCTGGTAGCCCTCCGTGTGATACATGGCGAAAGACCCACGTTGAGCGCTGACGAAATTGTTGACGCCATCCAATGTGCCGCGTTCCTTCACATAGAGCTTCTAACTGAGCATCTCATCGATGTTATCAATTCAGACAACTGTCTTCTAATGTATCACACAGCGGCTACTTTTGGGTTATTGAAGCTTTTCAAAAGCTCAGCTTTGTTCATTCATGACATGTATGTAGACCTCAAAGAAGATATGAAGTGCTTGCCAGAGGATTTGATTGAATATGTGGAGTCTCTTATTCCTAGTACATACATCACCGTCAGCTCTCATTCGCCAACCATCAAGCTATTGCAGGACTTCATGAGGACGGTTTGTTACCTTGATGAGGACGAGAAAGACTGGAAGGTTCTTACTCACTTGCCTCTCAACGCCAGCACCACCATGGCAGGCGTTACGGTTTTAGACAACAAGCTTTACATTGTCGGAGGAGTCTATGATATTTCCAATAAAGTTGTGGATTCTGGTTTCTGCTATGATGTTTCTACAGACACTTGGAGCACATTTTCCAGCCCTCAGCAACTTCGCTACAACTGTACTTTGGTAGGCCATGTAGGTGACCTTTATATCATTGGCAGAGAGTTTGAGAAGACAGTAATGTCCTCTGTGGAGAAGTACAAAGTCTCTTCGGATACCTGGAGCTTCGCTGCTCATCTTCCAAAACCTGCATCTGCCGTAGCTTGCGCCAAAGCCATGAGAAGACTATTCATCTGCCTTTGGAAACCTAAAGACGCTACTGAGATTTACGAGTATGTCACAAACAAAGATGAATGGGTGTTAATCACGACACTCGTTCGGCATCAAAGTTACGGACACTGCATGGTGGCCCACAGGGACAATCTGTACGTCATGAGGAACGGGCCATCTGATGATTTTTTGAGATGCGTGATGGATTGTTACAATCTGACCTCAGGTCAGTGGACGGCCATGCCCGGGCAGTACGAGAACAGTAAGGGGGCTTTGTTTACCGCGGTAGTGCGAGGTGACTCTGTGTTCACGGTCAACCGCAGAGCGACGGTGGAATACGCCATCGAGGACAATAAATGGAGGACGAAAAAACAAATGACTGGATTTCCAAGAATCGGCTCCATGTGGACGTTCCTCTTGAGACTGCCAAAGCAAAGCAGAGTGCTTTTACAAAAAAAAGATAATGGAGTTGAGATCTCCTGTGGCCTCAGCTCAAGTGCTTCTGTACATTGTGTTGACTAGGTTTATTAAAAATAGCGGTAAATGCTAAGTAACAACGGATTCCTAGAATTTCACCTAATTTGACATTAGTGCCTCAAATATTTTAATTGCATTTTTTTTGTATTATTACTTCAGAAAAAAAATGAGGTAAGTGGCTGCTTGTAGACTAAATAAACAGGAACAACAAATTTCATCCTGATCAAAAGTTGAAAAAAGACGTAAAAGCTCATAACCTTCTTGAAGTAATATTTCAGAGAGGAATTACCCTCACGTAATATTTGCTGTCCCAATTTATGAGCATTTACACTTGTACTGGACATCAAATGAATAAAAAAAATTCTAATTAATTTACTTTTCAGTAGGCTATTTTTTTTTTTACTATGCACTATATTGTTCAAAAATCTCAAAGAAAGTCTCTTATGCTCATTAAGACTGAATTTATTTGATCAAAAATACAATAAAAAACAATTTTGTGAAATATTATTACAATTCAAAATAGCTGTTTTCGATTTGAATATATTTTAAAATGTAATGAATTTTCAGCATCATTACTCCAGTCTTCAGTGTCACATGATCCTTCAGAAATCATCCTAATATGCTGATTTTCTGGGCAGGAATTATTACAGTTAATACAGCTTAATATTTTTGTGGAAACCATGATTCTTTTTTTTTTAGGATTCTTTAATGAATAGAAAGTTCAAACGAATAACATTTATTTGAAAAAGATAAATGTCACTTTTTAAATGTTACTTTTGATCAATTTAATGCAAAAACTCACACTGCCCCCAAACTTTTGAGAGGTAGTTTACATATTTGGAAATAAAAAATGACTATCAGTAATTTTTTACGCAATAGTATATGTATACAACCTTACAAACCTGCATTGTTCTTTGTGAAACTAGTGCAAAATTTCAAGCATCTCTTTCCTTCATCAACTCAGTCCAATCAATTAGTTAACTGCAGTTTATTTTGTGATAAATTTAAATAACATTTAACTATTCACACACTGCCAGAACAACACACACAAGTTGGAGGCAAATGTGAGATGTGATTAATGGAAAACGAACAGGCCCTATAAATCTTCATGACTGTATTACACATGATTGATGGTCATTACAGTATATGTTGCCATGGCCGCATAAGACCAAAATATAGAAACATATCCTGTTTTTATATCAAACACGCCATCTGTAAAACTCAATCCCTGGTGTACCCATACCAGAAGCGCCGGGGTCAGATAAGGCCGCAAGGAAAGAGCGCAGAACCTTGAAGACTGTGAGAGAAAGTTTAAGATCAGCTGGGAGGAGAAACATGATCATCAGAAATGATACTTTATTCATACAATCATTTATGACCCCATGAGCCAGTAAGAGTGTAACAGTGTGGCGACTCGTTGACTGTTCAAACACTCAAATCATATCCAGACATTCCTGCAAGCTTTCGTAACTATTGTAGAAGGTCCACTCATTACATGGGAACCTGAAGACACACTGATAACTAATCATGTTACCACAATGAAAACATTGTGTCCTCTGGCAGCCTAACAACAGAATCTATAGATCTTGGCAGGACTTTGCTATTCGCTCATGATGTCTGGCAGTTGTTTAACACTGAAAGTAACATTTTATAGGAACTTTGCCATATAATAATGTTCACAAATACCAAAGTGAAATTGACAAATGAAAGCATGTGTTGACCTCTCACAGATTTCACAAATGCTAGGTTTTTTCTTAAACGAGAACAATGAGACATGGGTATTATTGTTTAGATATGGGTTTTCTTCCAAAAATTTGACTGACATTTCATATTGAATAGTCATTTTATGTTTACAGTGGTCATCTGTGCAAATGCATCACCCAAACGCAAATATTTTTTAGGTAGGTTACCAATGTCATTGCTGGAGTGCTGCAACAACTGAACCATTTGTAAGTAAATAATTTATTACTAATTTATTATAATTTAAATAATTTATTATTTATGTGTTGTCTGACACATAATATTTATATACATTACATCAGGGTTTCCCAAACATCAGGGTTGGTGAGGGTTTCTGAGTTGATGAAAAGCTAATAATGAATTGAATCCATATAATGAAAAATTTTAAAAAGCTGCATTCGAAAACAAAACTGAAATTGCAATGAATGGCTTAGCGCAATTATTAAATTAAAATTAGTTCAATCTCATTTGCATAATTTCATTTTCTAATTTAAAATTGTAAATTAGCATTGTAATTAAAAATGTATTTAAATTAAATTAAAATTAATTGTAATAAATAAAAATGTAATTAAAATTTATCATTGTAACAAAATCATTAAGTAATAATCAAATATTCAGTTTATTTTAAAGTGCAATTGTATTACAATAGTATATTTCTGTCCTAAAATAATAATAATTGTAATAATAAAACAAATAGATTTTTTTAATCACTGAAATTGTCTATTTGTTCTGTTTGCCTTTATATTTTTGTCAGATTTTTTTTAATAATTAGTTAAAATAATAATAATATAAAAACAATGGTTTTATTTTTATCATTGAAAATGATAAAAATGTCACCTGGTTCTTTTTGTCTTGATGTTTTAGCAGTAGCATGAGACATTTTCTTTTGAGATGAAATGTTTATCATATCGTAGTTTATCAAATCACAATTGCAATATATGCCAAAATAATTACAATATATTTTTTGACCAATATATTGTTTGATTACAAAATAAAAACCCAAATAAAACACAAAATGATGAAATATTTTATTTGTTTTCCTGCATGTCATTTGACCATTAACTTACATCAGAGCACCAAAAATATGCACGTGTTGTTAAATTATTGAAATATTAACTTAAGTCAAAGGGGTTCGGCTGACAAAAAACATTTAGATAAATACAAACTAGAAATAGTGCAAATTACACTGTCTCACCTTGGGTTTTTGAGTTGTAAGTAAATGGAAGCACCATATAGAAAATGGAAAGATGAATATGATGTTAAAGAGTCCGTATATATTTATGGCTTAATTATAATACATTTTAAAAAGTTTAATAATTGTATGAATTCCAAGAAAAAATTAACATAATACCAATGGTTTACATTTCAATAAATGAAGCAACAGAAGTTTGATTGCTACGGAAAACACTATAAAAGTGTGGTGTCCACTGTCAAATTGTGCTTTTCCCCAAGGCCTCAACACGTCTAGAATGCGCAACGAATAAACACAGTGCAGCATATGATAAACAAGCAACAGTTATATAAGCTCGGTGAACAGCACAAACCATGATAATTCACTGCATCATAACATGGATGGGATCAGGCCACGCGGGTCATGAGCTCCTCCAGCGCTCGCTCTCTGTGGTTCTCATGCACCAGAAGAACCTCTTTGATGGCGTGCTGCTGGAAGCCCATTTCATGAAACTGAGCAAGAAGGTGGAGGAACTCCTCAGCCTAAAATAGAAGAACAAATAAGGTTACAATATACACTAACATTCAAAGGTTTGTGCTTGGTAAAAATATTATCATCAATTTATTCAGCAAAGATGCACTGAATTGATGAAAAGTGACAAAAACATTTATAATGATACAAAAAGTTCTATTTCAAATAAATGCTGTTCTTTTCATATTTCTATTCTAAAGATCATGTGACACTGAAGACTGGAATAATGATGCTGAAAATTCAGCATTGCATCATAAGAATAAATTATATTTTAAACTATATTCAAACAGAAAACAGTTATTTTGAATTGTAAAAATATTTCACAATATCAGTTTAGTTTATTAATTTATAAAGCATTTCAAAACAACAGAAGTTGCAACCAAAGTCCTGTACAGAGGTATTAAAACAAAATTAAAACAGAATTAACACACTGGATCAAAACCTTGGAGACAAATGTAAAAATATAAACACCCTCAATTAAAACAATAAGTTTTAAGGGAAGATTTAAAAGTAGAAACGGAAGGGGAAGATCTAATGTAGAGAGGGAGACTGTTCCAGAGTCTGGGAGCAGCCACCGAGAAAGCCCGGTCACCTTTAGTTTTGTACAGAAAGAAGTTGTTGACTGGAAGAACGCAAGGATCTTGAGGCATTGTATGGGACAAGAAGATCACTGATATACTGAGGGGCAAGAACATGTAAAGCTTTATAAACAAAACCTAAATTTTAAAAATCAATCCGGGACTTAACCTGTAACCAGTGGAGAGAGGCAAGCACAGGAGTAATGTGCTGACTCTTTTTAGTGCCAGTCAAAAACCTGGCTGCTGCGTTTTGAACCATCTACAGACGATTTACAGATGAATTAGGCAAACCCAGGTATAAAGAGTCACAATAATCCAACTTTGGGGTAATAAATGCATGAATAACAGTTTCAAGGTCTTTCTTAGAGAGCATCATCTTGATTTTGGGAATAGATCAGACTTAGCTGAAAGAAAGTGCTTTTAACAATAGCACTAATCTACTTCTCGAAACTTAAATTGGAATAAAAAAAATGACACCAAGATTTTTGACACAGTCGTGAACATTTGAAGATAGAGAATCAAACTGATTAACTATGTCAGGGGTCATATTTGGTGGGGCGAAGATAACAATTTCGGTTTTGTCGTTGTTTAGCT
This sequence comes from Tor tambroides, assembly GCA_021397915.2. Lineage (NCBI taxonomy): Eukaryota > Metazoa > Chordata > Actinopteri > Cypriniformes > Cyprinidae > Tor > Tor tambroides. The sequence continues at coordinate 216,478 of JAFVLL020032319.1, read as the reverse complement.
GTAAGAAGTTCATGTCCATCCAACATTTTATGTCACACAGGCAGTCAAACAGGCCAGACACAAAACCATTATTATTTTTGATAGGAAAGTAGAGCTGAGTGTCATCGGCATAAAAGTGGTATGATAAATTGTGTCTCTGAATAATATGACCATGTGGAAGCATATATAATGCAAACAGAAGAGGACCCAGAATAGAGCCCTGGGGTACACCATAATGTATTGGAGCATGGGAAGAAAAACAATTCCCTAAATTTAACACAAAACGTTCTCCCTTTTAGTGTTTTTACTGTATTTTTGATCAAATAAATGCAGCCTTGGTGAGTATAAGTGAGTATAAGTGACTGATTTGTGGTAGCACATTAAAAAAGTCATATACATACCTTGGTCTCACAGTTCTGAAACATCTCAAGTGCTTCTTCAACCTGAGCTTCATCATAGCCGAGTTCACATAACCGATCACACGCCACCATATAACTCAAGATCTGCAAGAGAACAAACAAACAATCCTTCATTAAGGCATCTTATTAGACTAAGGCCCGGTTTCACAAACGGGGCTTAGCTTAAGCCAGGACTAGGCCTTAGTTAAATTAAATATTTAAGCAACTTTTACAAAAATGCTTTAGAAGAAAACATTACAGGTGTGCATCTTGACACAGAACAATGACACTGACATATTTTAAGATATGTCAGAGCAAGATATTTTCAGTTGAGACAGCTCAAACATGCATTTTAGTCTGGAACTAGCTTAAGCCTTGTCTGTGAAACCGGAGGTTAAAGTGATGTGGATGTACAACTATTTTATCAGTATCGCAAATCAAGAAGTCCACATTATATGATTTTACATCTGTCAAGTGCAGAGCATCTTCTAAGTTTTCTTCAGCAGTTTTCTTCTGGCTGTACTCAGCTCCACTGCCCTCAAATACTGATTTTCTGACAGACTTTTTCCCATAAACCCTTTTAAATAAACTTCAGTGTCATTTTTTCCACTGTGCCCAACAGCGTTAATGATATTTGTCAATGACTCAAGTGTTCTCCTGAGGGAAGCTTTGTAATGCTGAGAACTAGATACTAGCTCATTTTGGAAAATTCAGGGGGATCTGGTATCTTTTTTTTTTTTTTTTTTTTTTCATCATACCCAGAATCAGATAAAAGAGGATGGAACCAGATGTTTTGCTGTGACACAGAGCTGAAACTGAAGCACACAGGGATTGTGAGTGAAATCTCTGCCAATGATTTCTGACATTACTTAAGTTTTCAGGATGAATACAGTATATCTGATAAAACAAATGAAATAAAACACCAGGTGCTTTTCAAACAGACCTTCTCCAGTGACCTGGATTGACAAATGCTTTCATGGACATATTGTTATGAGACTGAAAGTACACTGTGGGAAAAAAAAAATCACCAATTTCAACTTAAAATCTAAAATTCAGTTGCTGCCTTAAATTTGTAAGTATAATCAACGTGGTTGCATAAGTCATTTAAACTGAAATTATATTAAACTGACTTTAAAAAATTGAGTTGAATATTATATAACTAACATAACTCATAACTTATTCTTGTTTGTTAGTATGAACATTTTAGTGCCTTAACTTCAGTTAATTTTTAGTTAGTTGCCAAGGCAGCATTTCTAATTTTCTTTTAAGTATTTTAAGTTTAATATTTTTTTTATCTATTATGTTTTGTTTCAGATTTATTTAAATGAACAATTTATTTCATTTTTAATTTCAGTGAAATTAAAAGATTAGTATCGTAAAGCACTTCAAACCTAGTCTTAAGGTTTTTATGATTATGAGAAACATAAATGTGGTCAAGCATTTGTTCATAAACACACAACTGAACTATACTGGTAACCCAGCATGCACTTTGATTGACCTTCCCCTGCGATACACCAAGGACGGTGCAGAGAATCTCAGCATTACATCTTGACCCGTGAATAAATCCCATCTCTTATTTCACACTGAATCCCGGTAACAGATCTCCCTCACTGACCTGCTCTGGACTCTGCTGGCCAGTTTTCTGGAGGGCGATGATGGCCGTACGGAGAGGGTAGCCCCGCTCGGTCACGGCCGCCAGCAGCTCCCTCTCCTCTGGGCTGAGAGCGGAGAGGAGCTCGACCGAAGAGTCCAGGACGGCAGCGTGGGAATTGAGTGGCCGTGATGGGGCCGGGGGGGAGGATGAACCCTGGGCCTGGAAAAAACAACAACAGTGCCTCATGGTCACAGTACCCTTGAGAGATGAGGGCAGGAAACACAATACTGAGAAAATCTAGAATGATAAACACTCTATTGTTGGCGCAAGGTTTGATTCACACTTAAAAACAACATTTTAAATATGCTCTGAAAACATTTGCATCAATGCTTTCAGTTGACACATTTATCAAAAGCGATTTACAGCATATTCAAGATGTCCATTTTTTCAGTATGTGCATTTCCTGGGAATCGAACCAATGACCTTGGTGTTATTAATGCCATTATCTACCAGCTGAGCTACGGAAAGATAAACTAAAAAATAAATTACCAAGGTCCATGCACCTTAAAGTTCACCCAAAAATGAAAATTCTGTCATTTAGCCATTGACTTCCAAAGTATTGTTCCATACTATGGAAGTCAATGGCTACCATCAACTGTTTGGTCACCAACATTCTTCAAAGTATTTTCTTTTTTGCTTAACAGAATAAAGAAACCCATACAACTTGAGGGTGAGTAATTGATGACAGAATTTTCATGCAGAAAAATAAAATGCATATTATTTAGTAAACCTGTCACCAAATAAATGTGATAAAAACAAACATTTTAAGCAATTTTAGGTAATTTGCCATAGAAGTACTATACAGTTTTTAACCTGTTATAGCGCCACCTATTGCCCAATCTCCATAAAAGTTTGCATGCTTCTTCAGAATCACATGTTGCACATATTTACCAAATTTCATGAAGTTTTGAGGTTTTGTTTAGCAATTATAGAGTTTTGGGTACATTTGGTTATGCCCATATTTTAAGTGACCCTGTTATAGCCATTCAAATATTGAAGTTCACAAAGAGTTTCAGCACTTGACTCACAGTGATCCCTGAAAGAAATAGCCAAACATGGAACAAAACAACAGCAAAGGTCATTAAACTTCTGGAAAATGCATTTAATTCTTTTTCCGTTCACGTTTAAAAAAAACTCTGTAACTGTAAATGAAAAACTGCAATGAAAAACTACAAGCCCCCTGCCATGTTCAGTGCACCGTGACCGCGTGGCCGAGCAGGACATGATGTCATGAGCATTAATAACGTGCTGGATTAGACTGTCAACAAAGGTGTAACCTTGAATCGTAGCTTTGCTGAGAAAGACATTTCCCGAACACTTCCACTCGCTAATCCAGACGAATTTGTTGCAGCTTGGGAAGATTCCAGGAAAAGACTTAGCAATCGCTATTATTAGCTAGTTCATCTTCTGAGACATTGCAGAAATGTGAACCAAACAAAAAAAGACAGAAGTACTTCAGAGAAGTCATTCATGTCTAATATCTGAATGAATTGAATGGGATGCTCAGACAGTCATTTCTTGAGGAACAACAAAATACCTAGCAGTCACAGTGAGACATATTAGTGCAGGATTTACAATGAATCCTTCTGGAACGTGGTGAGAAATGACTAAATGCTACTGGAAGACCAGCAGGACTCTGATGTCTCTTGCTCGAGTGATTAAAATACCTTTCTGGATTTATTGGAGGCTTGTCAGTTAAAGCCATTTATAGTAAGGCCAACGGTTGCCTTCTAAGGACAACTGTTATTGTGAGCTCTGAACTATTAAAAACTTAAGTGAATTGGCAACTGAGAAAAGGTCTTCTTCATAGACATACAAAATATTTTGTAAATAGATTAAAGAAATGAGTTGTCTGTGCAGGGCTGTCTGTATTTATACTCCCAAAGAGTACAAACTGTAATTTGGGTACATCAAGACTTACCCAAACATGTCCAGTAAAGAGGAGTGCCGTTTACTGTTACAGAGCCACTAATGATCTGCCATTTGCAGTAAATTTAAACCACACCTTTTGGCATCTAATTGAACCATGTGTCTGTTTTTGTTTCATTGCACTTTGTACTTCACTGCACTTCGTACTTGTAGTGAAATCTATATGCTGAGAAGGATGTGTGCATATACACTATATTGCCAAAAGTATTGGGTCCCCCCCTTCTAATGAACAGGTTTGACTACTTTAGTAATTTCTATGAGTACAAATCTTAATGTTAAAGCATATAATGATATTCTAGGAAATTGTGTGCTTCTAATATTATAGCAACAGTTTGGACAGGACCCTTTTCTATTCTAACATGACAATGCCTCTGTAAGGCAAGGTTCGAAAAGAAAATGACTGATTCAGTCAGTGTGGAAGAACTTGACTGGTCTGCATAAAACCAAGTCCTAATCCCAGTTTAACACCTCTGGTGTGACTGTAAATGCAGACCTTGAGCCAAAACTCATCACCAAACACCAATGACTTGTACATACACTATATAGACAAAAGTATTGGGACACCCCCTTCTTTAGAACAGAAAAATGCACTTCCAAATCTGTGGCAACAACGATGGGAACATAATTCATGTATTTAAAAATTGTATTTCCATCTCTGTTGCAACAGTTTTGGAAGTGTCTAAAATGACTGTACCCATATGTACAAGTCATTGGTGTTTGGTGTCACAATTCTTCACTTTGTAAAAAGACACAAAATTGCATTCTGGTTTTTTGACATGCTTTTGGAGGCTCTGGATCGCCTTTAGTTTAAAGTCACATTTACCTTTGCATGGCAAAATTACGTTGAGCGAAATGCAGGCGCCTCAATAGAAGTGCAACTTATGCACATCTGTGAAGTCTACAAGACCACGGGGTGTCCCATTTGTAACTTTAGGTTTCAAAAAGCCTGTTTTTGCAGGCCAAAGCCCATGAACAAGTTAGAATTATAGCACCTCCGGTTCTATTGTCCCAAAATAAATGGGGTTTTTAATAGTTTATTTGTTAAATGCTTGAAATAGGGGTCAGTGGTGAACACAGCCTCAAGATATTTTCACATTTTCAACAAAATACACGGTAACACTTTATTTCGATAGTCCACTTTAGACATTCTACTAACAGTAAGTAACTTTGCAACTAGATGTCAACTAGCAGTCATTAGAGTATTAGTAGACTTTCTGCTTAATATCTTCTAACACTTTATTTTGATGGGTCCACAACATAAAACATACTGACTATGAGAAACTTTGCAAGTATATGTCAACTTATTCTACTAACCCTAAACCTAACCTAACAGTCCACTCCGAGAGTTAGTAGACATGTAGTTGCAAATTAATGAAAATTAGTTGACATCCAGTTGGAAAGTTACTTAGTTAAGAGAATGTCTAAGGTGGACTATCAAAATAAAGTGTAACCAAATACACCAGTAATATTCTTGTTTTTTTTTTTTCTTTCACTTGTCTTGAAAAAGGTGGTTACAAAGGGCACTACAGAGGTTGACCAGGACATTAAACATCACGCAGAACAAGAAATCTCATCTACTCACTAGTCCACTTTTACAGCCTTGGTGTGTTTATAATCACACTCTTGCAAACTATTCTAACTCAAACTTTCAGGGAAATGTTATTTTAAAGATTGAAGAGCTTAGTGATGGCGATGTTGAAGTCTTGCGACTGTAGTTTAGTTTGTTTACATACACTTTTTAAATTCTGCCAAGTGTATTTAGGCTTCAAAATTTAAAAAAAAATTGAAGATTACCTTGATAAACAAAGTGTGTAATGTGTGTAATCAAACTTTTTTTGGTCACGGACCTTATTTTCTGCAACAATCCAAAAACCAACTGAAAAATCCTTTTGGGTTTTTGTCAAGAGAACCAGGGTGATGCAAACTTCCAGGTTGGCCTACAAAAATACGCCATCACTCTAGCGCTCTACAATGCACTTTATTTCATAACCAAAGTGTGGCAGACTGCAGGAGTTGAAGATGATGTCTTACCTTTGGGGTGGGACTGTTAATGCATTCAGACTGAAAGTTGTTGTGGGATATTGTGAGAGATGCATTAGTACGACCAGCAGAGCTCTGACTCCTCTGGAAGTTTCTTTTGGGTGAGTTACGGCTGCAGTGGGAAGACGACGTCCCCTGGCGCTGTGCGGCGAGGCTGCAAGGTGAAGGCAGCTTGAGGAAGTTTGATGATCCACAAGTGTGCAAATCTTTCAACCCCGGCCCCTGTCGTGGCAAACCCAAACCACCCCGTTTGGACTGTGCTTCACTGTTAGCAAGATCTTCTTCTGTAAACTCTTCATCTTCCGAGTCAGAGATGGTGAACTTGACTCGAGCGTTCATCGTGCGGTAGTGGGCCGCGTTTAAGCTGCGGCTGCGGGGACGAGGGTTGGGTTCCCAGAAGTCACTGCTCCAGCGGCTGGCTAACCTGCTCTCCTGAGGGCTGCTGAAAATCATCCAGTATGGAGGACAGGTCGCCGTCAGCTCGAAGGAAGAGCGGGGATTGAGGGTTGGATAGCCACCCTGGAGACCCGTGAGAACCCAGTTCTCCAGACTGAAGACATACTGAAACATCAAAACACAAGCGAGACATCTTTACATTTGAGTTTCAGACGCTAACATCAATGTCAAATATCATCTGATGACATCTAAACCAATGTTTTTCGTAACTTGCAGTTTACATGCCAAGTCTACATCAAAATGAAGCAACTGGGATACAGATATCGCTTTTTTTTTTCTGCAGACCAGAAAAAAAATGCTTATGATGGTATTATCCTAGAAATACACAATTTTAAAAGAAAACATTCTCTTAAGGTTGGAATACAGTACATGACTTTTGCCCAGATTTTGGCCTCGATTTATAGCTTAGATGAGTCGAAGCTAGTTACCAAAAATCAGAACCAGATTTTGGGCAGTTGGAACTGACAGATTTAGCAGAAAATCACATATTGTATGATGTACACAGCTTCCAATTTTTTTATTTTATTTTTTGCTCCAGACCATGAATCTGTGTGGTCAAAGGACATCAGACATGTTTGATATTTTGAGCCGATTTTAGGCACATATATTATTACTAATTTTCATGCATCTCCAAGCAACAGGATGCACATTTCTGTATGAGTTTGTTATGTTTGGAATGACTTGAAAGTCTGCTGGTGTGTGATCCTCAATCATTTAATCATTTAGTGCCCAATTTTTCCTCAGTTACCATTTCTAAAGTAAGCAAGTGCATGATGCCTAATGTTTTAAAAACTGCAGATTAAAAAAGTTGAGTAGTATTCCAGACATTAGTTGTCTGCACAGGCTTTGGTAACACTAACAGCTATAAATGAACACTTCTAGAGTTTACAGTCAAAGCTGCTTCACTTGTGGAATAAATTAATCAAAGATAACTATGCATTTCATCAACAGCACTGGTAACTAAATACTTCTGCTTTTGTGTGATTGTGCATCCAAGCCACTAGGTGTCAGTATAAAGTCCAAGACCACTAACATCAACAAAACAACTAAGTACACAATTAGGGATAATTCCTAATAATTGCATAAATACTGCACTGACTAGCCCTCATAAAGTAAGATTTGCTTCACGAGTTGCACTAGTAACTTAAACTCCATCTAAATGAATGCTGAGCTACTGCTATGGGAATCCCTCTGAATATTACTAACATCTGCCGTTGAATCATTGAGCACCACAAAACAGATGTGAAAAAGAGAAGTATTCACACCAGCCAAATATTACACAACAATTTGCATCCCATTCAAGTCCTAAATGCAAAATCAAGCGTGCAATGCTCTAAGGCAGGTACACAATGTTGTTCTTGGACAGACTGTTGTTCAAGAATTTACAGAAACTCAAGCTCAATACATAGCCATAAAAGGTTCACATTAGCTTATTTCGATTACATTGTAATAACCCCTGACAGCAGTATGTTTCCTTTGCAAATACCTTGACCAGTAACACACAAACCATTAGGAATTAGGCATTTTATCCCAACGGATCTACAGTAACAATTACATCAACATATTCCCTTGATTACTGAGAGCCAAGAACTCTTTTCACCCTCACTGTTTAGTTTTTGTAATCAGAAATATAATTATACTGTGTTTTTGACATGGTCCTCATGTCGTTCGCACACCTCTGGGCTAAACAAACAGTGTACTAGACAGACGAGATGTCAGTGTAATTATAGAGCAATCACAGATGGGAATGGGTTAGAGGTGGCAGGGATACGCTTACACCAATGCATGTTACAAGTGTCTTTGTATTTTCCCGTGACCTTGTTAGTGACAGCCTGCACTCAGACAAAATTACATTAAGGCCGACAGCTGCTGTAATCAGTGGTACTCCTGGGAAATTACATTGAGCCTAATGCAGTTTATACAAAGTCGCAGATGGTCTCTTGGGAAAGGTCTTTAAGATTTCAGAAACACATTCAGTAATTTAGTATTAGTACAGAAATCAAAGTTCCCTTGAGAGGTGTCCCCTCTTGAGCTGTGCTGAATATTAATGTGATAGAGGCTGCATAAAGTACATTACCTTTCAAAAGTTTGGGGTCAGTAATATTTGTTATTTGTTAAAGAAATTAATACTTTCATTTAGCAAGGATGCACCAAATTGATCAAAAGTTACAGTAAAGGGTTACAAAGAATTCAAACAAGTGCTCTTCTTTTGAACTTTTTATTTATAAAAAACGTGTTTCCACAAAAATATTAAGCAGCACAAGTGTTTTCAATATTGATAATAATAATAAATGTATCTTGAGCAGCAAATCAGCATATTTTTCTGAATGATTTCTGAAGGATCATGTGACACTGAAGACTGGAGTAATGATGCTGAAAATTCAGCTTTGCATCAAAGATATAAATCACACTTTAAATTATATTAAAATTGAAAATAGTTATTTTAAATTGCAATAATCTTTCAAAATATTACTGTTTTTAACTGTATTTTTTATCAAATAAATGCAGACTTGATGAACATAAGAGACTTCATTCAAAAACATTTTTCACTGACTACAAAGCAATAGTCTATGTGAAGGGATGCTTAAACCACATTGAAAATATATAAATGTCAATGAATCATAAAATAATAAATCAATCTAAAAAAAATCTTTTATATCTTACTCATTTCGTTTCAATATCTTACCCCATAAGACAGCAATGGGATTAAATGGACAGAAAATGCATGCTCCAGATTCAACGATCTGAGCTTTTTATGGCTATATATATACACATAACTGCACATCAGCAATTGTTAATTTTATATCTGTTTATTTCTCCCAAGAACTCTTAGTAGAAAAACTGAGACAACATTGATACACTCTTCACAAAGAAGATAAATTGTATTAAACTGGTCAAATGTTAGTGGAACACTAACCTAAGGAAATACACCAGTGTGAAACTGAGAAGAACTGACTTCATACATCCACTAAAATTCACCTTGGCACCAGCTAGTTAAAAGTAATTCCCAAAATGGCTCAGGAAAAGAATAGCTGCAATTGTTTCACGATGTGAAAAGTGTGTGTGTTAAAGTGTCCAAATGCATTTTGATGCCAACTGATCACGTCAGGTCAAAAACATGCATTTTAGAGAGCATCAGACCTCAGTTTCCTGCAGTATCTTCAGGTAGTCGGGCAGAGCGATTTCTGGAGCTGTGAGGAGCTCGACCTCTTCTTTAGCATCCTCGAGAAAGCCAAGAGGGATCTTAAAGGGCACCTCATCCAGACAAGACATTTCACCCTTATCTGAAATGGCAAATAAAGAAACGTCTAACACCAGACCAACCTAATCTGTGCCCCAGATCTCACATTATGGGTTAAGTACACCATCTGTCAAACGTTTGGAATGTTAGAATGATTTCTGAAGCCTGGAGTAATGATGTTGAAAATTCAGCTTTGCATCACAGGAATAAATTACATTTTACAATATATTCAAATAGAAAACAAGTATTTTAAATTGTAATAATATTTCGCAATATTACTGATTTTACTGTATTTCTGATCAAATAAATGCAGCATTGGTGAGCATAAGAGACTTCTTTCAAAAACATTAAAAAAACATCCAAACTTTTGACAGGTAGTGTTTTTCCCAAGTCCTTGCTTCTCAGAAAACACCTACGTGTTCTCCGCTTGGCTGAAACTTCTCTATATTTGTTTACCTGTTACACAATAGTAAGGAGACTAGAGGATTAGGGATTAAAGATTACTGAGACTCGACCACCTGACCGTCTCAACGTCACTGCTGTGTGCCATGACACATACTTCATCACAAACCTTACTAGAAGAGAGGATGCATTTTTCTCAAGACTAGTTATAGTTTGTCTGAAAGTAGTTACAGAAATTATCTTCAGAAAACCTGGCCCAGTGTTAATGGAAAGTCAGTGTCCTGCACCAGACGGTCTGCTGACGCTCTTCACTTTGGACAGATGCTCAGATCTGCTCCTAATATGCTGCTCCGCACCTTTTTCACCAGATGGTTTTAGATTTTCAATCTGAGCTGAGTCTTAACAGCCAGATGCTCGGTAAGCTCTTAAGTTGTTTTCCTTCTTGTGCAAGAAAGAACAATGGGAAGTTCAATAAGTTGCAGTATTCTGCCTAAATATATAACCTATATCAATGCCTCACTGAACAAAAGTGTAGAATTTACTTTGATGCTAGAGAGAAAACTTTTAGTCAAAAACCTACTGAAATAAACACGAGTATATCTAAACTAATCGGATATTGGTAACACTTTACATTAAGGTTCCATTTGTTAACATTAGTTTAACTACATCAGTTAACAATGATGTAGATGTACATCATTGTACATCATGTACATACTATTATAATGATTACAATAACTAGGTAATACCTAAGTACTAACTCTGAACCTACACCTAAACCTATCCCTACACCATGTAGTTATCTTATATTACTAGTACTTTCTTAGGTAGGTAAACTGTAAGTACACTGTAAGTACATGTAAGTGCACTTACCGTAAAATAAAGTGCAACCAAAATATTTTAAAAACGCATTTAAGCTAAATTAATGTTAATTTTAGCATTTATTAATACATTATAAAATCAGAAGTTGTATCTGTTATTATTATTTAATGGACCTGAGTTAACGAACTAACAACGAACAGTTGTATTTTTTTTAATTAATTAACATTAAGATGAATAAATACTGTAATAAATGTATTGCTTATTGTAAGTTGATGTTAGATAAATCATTACAATTAACTAATAGGACTTATTGTAAAGTGTTACCAAAATAGTTTGCTTAAATTGACATAACAGAAAATTAAATGGATAAAAATAATGAATTTAATAAAAAATACTTAATAATAATTTATTTTAGAATATATCAGAAATCTATTCTTTTTAAATTTTAGATTTTTAAAAACATACTGCAATACTGTAATCACAGTGTATTTACTGTAAAAATGTTGTACACCTTTTATAATAAAATGATGTTTCATGTAATATCTGCATAAAAAGTTCTAATATATTTGAAATGACATTTCTATGTTTAATTACTATAAAACATTTATAAATATATAAAATTCTACATTACATTTCTATTACATACACTGAAATCAAACAGCCTTCATTTAAACTGATGACATTAATGAAAATCATGACTTATCACAACAAATGCATTGAACATTATTAAAAAGAACGAAATTAATATAATTAAATGCATTTTTAAACAAACAAGTTAATCAAACAAAAAAAAACTTAAATGTAAATAATTAAAGTACATTAGCCACTTCACACATACTCTACTCAGAACTAGGAGTTAGCGGTGAGTTGTGGTGAATGTTTACTCACCTCCTGGGTCTCCCGCGAGTGGCTGGTCTCAGTGGTGTGATGTGGACAGTGTTACCGTCACTCCTCACAGAGCCGTGTGTTGATTCCTCTGCTCCACTAATCCACTGACACAACACACACTGACACTGGCTGTTTATCTGAGCCGCTCACACCTACAGGAAGTCAACCTGAAGCATCCACATTTAGAAAAGCATCCACATTTATTTCCTTTGACAAGTAAGGAATTACTTTGTCATGTCAAATATTACACAAACATGATGGCTCTGTACATATCTAGATGTGTTATTATTTGTAAACAACACAATCAACCTGACTGTCTTAAGCAGTCCAGAGGAAAACAATGTGATGTAATCAGTCTTCTGGCATTTTCACAGAACAACATGTGTTTTGAAGGTCTACTAATAGACTGAGCTTCCTTCAAATAAATGTCTGAATCTGTGTCAATAACCTGTACAACATATTTCACCCCAAACCTAGCCTATTCTTTACATCACAGCATTATTTGTATGAAATTTAGGAAGAAACCCTATTCTCATAACCATAAGGCAAAACAACAACAGTATGTATAGGTGTTATGTAGATGTGTATATATATATATGTGTGTGTGTATATATACACACACACACACATATATATATAATTATATATAATTCCACAGTATTGTTTTCATGAAAATTTCGCACAAACCTTTCTATTCTTATTAACATAATGCAAAAAATGTATGAGAACATAAAAGATCGTGCTATATATACAAAATATAAATATATATATACACTAACATTCATCTTAGTAGTATTTGTTTTATTGATTTTGAGAAGATATCAATTTAAAAAATAAATAAATGACTAAATATTTTTCTAATTTTAGTATTATTATACCAATTTCAGTAGTGTTATTTTCAGTATTGGAACAATAAGAATCTAATAACAACCACCACTGGGAAAAATGTCAATTACATAAAAAATCCAAGCAAATTATGGTAATAAGAATTTGTGTAAGATGCACTTAACAATCATAAGAATAATGTCACAATTAAAAAAAAATAAATGGCCCTAAAAAAAATTAAAAATAAAAAATAAAAAATAAAAAAAGTATAATTTCTTTGGTTTTGGGGTGAAATGTTTCAGCGAGATTGACCCAAACTTGTATAAATGAATCTGGTCACACACTGTCCCAGCCAAACATGTTTTCCCCAGATGCATCAACAGTTCGTCGGGTCATAACATTTCTCCAGGGCCGTGGCCCAGATGTCGTCGGCTGGTTGGTCGGGCAGAACCCAGCCCTGAGGAACTGATGTACCGTCAGGGTGTTCGGCAGAAACCAGGAACTGATCCCACTCTCTCCTGGTCAGGGGAAACGCAATATGAACACATTCTTTGAGTTATGTCATATTTACTCAGAGAGTTATTTTTAGAGCTTATTTCTGTTCTGAAAATAGACCTTATTTGAATCAGCGCAGGAAGAGAGCGCTCTGCCTGTGTGTAGTAATCCAGGAACGGCTGAAGAGGGTGATCAGGAGGCAATTCAGCTAAAGAAAAACAAAGGAATACAGTTTACATGTGTGCAGTTAAACAATTGCTAACAGGGGAACAAGTGCCATATAAATACCACTGCACAAAAATATCAACAGTAGGTTTATTCTGTACTATTTCAAGATGTGCTACACTATATATATATATATATATATATA
>JAFVLL020032319.1:130892-202882 GCA_021397915.2 Tor tambroides | reverse complement strand
TCCCCTCAGACGCGCTGCAATGGCGATCCTGCGCGCAATTCTCATAACACCCACAAGATGGCGGCATTTATCGATGAATCCGATATTACAAAACCAACATCCGATTATGGTAAAATGCTTAAATATCGGGGAAAATATCGGTAAATCGATATATCGGTCGATCTCTATCCACAACACCAGTTAAATTCTTCCTTTTATGATCTGATGTAGCTTCTTGTCACAGAATGAGGCAGAAAATATGTTCCATAGGCTACTAATGCATCGATTAGCAATGGATTATAAATATACTTAATCATTATGAAAATACCAGAGATGGCTTGAATAACAGATCAATTATATATTGTCGTAGTCGAGTGTTTAATGTATTTGTTTTATCATTCAAAACGTTTATATCTTATGTTTACTCAGTTACAGCGATAGCAATTCCTTTGTCCATACTGGGGATTTCCTGGAGCTTCATGAGTTCCATACACAGTATATATCAATAAAACAAGTATCGGTTCAGGCACCGGCACTGTTTTAAAAGTATCGATTTGGCACCGGTATCGAAAAAAAAACAAACGATACCCAACCCTAGTCACCATTTGAGACGTTCAGACTATCGCTGTTTTGAGAGGTAAAATTCCAGAATATTACTGTTCGGAGATGCAACTTGACACATAATTAACTTCATAGAACATCACTATTGTGAGCTGTAACATTCCATAACATTCTTTTTGACTGGCAATCGCCTAATCAACTTTGCTCTACTAACTAAAGGCATCCAGACCACTTAAACAACATTCGTTTGCACAAAGTGAGCCTAAAACAGCAGTAAACAAAGTCCACTGAACGCCTTCCACATCTTTCCCTTCTCACTGTCACTGTGATCTATTCCACACCTCCTGAAGTATTACATAACATGCTCTCACTATATTGCCTCAAGCGTAGCTACATCACCACTGACTATTATATGAGATTATCCTTAAAACAGCGGTTATGAGATGTAAGGAATGAAAGCCGGCCTGGTTTTATCTGCTCACAATGACACGGTCAAATAAGAAGACGAGAGGATCAGCTTTACCATAAAATACAAGTCATTTGAGGTGAGTTGAGTTCAGAAAACCCTAGAGCAGATAAATTAAGCAGCACAAACGTCAACACAATGCAAACTCGCTTTAAATAACCAGGTGCATCTCTGGAATGTTGACAAACGAGGCTTAATCGTTACTTAACGAACAACAGAAGTGTCTGGAAACAGGCTTTTTTTGTTCCCTGTACTGCATCTTTAGCCATTCCTCTCTTTGTTGACTGAGCTGCAGTCATCCGCAAGCATAAAAGATGAAAAAAAAAAAAACAATAACAAGGAAGCATGCAGCGGCAGAGCCGCGTTGGCGTGACATGCCTAATAATGTCCAGACCCACAATGCAACATCACAGGCATGAGCGACTATTATCAATGCTTGACAAAATAACCATTAGATCTTCAAACTCTGAACGCTCTAAAGTGCTGGTTTTCTTAAAAGGCATTTTGCTGGAAAATCCTCCAGCAAAATAAACATAGGAAAAGTAATTGTGCCACCGAGTAGACAAGGATAAGTACGGACAATGGGCTGTGTTTTGTCGATTGATCTCTTGGCCCCTAGCGTAGTAGACGTACTGGAAAATAATGATTACATAACCAGCCGGGAGTCACTTTGGATTACAAAAGAAGCACCCACCCGCACTGTGCAATATCACAAATTCTGAAGTCAATGTGTGCAAAACAGCCTTTTTTTTAATTGCAGATTGTGATCTAATACAACAAAATGAACGTTAACCATCACGTGGAATTGAAACCAAGAATAACAATGGCTTGATCAAATTAGCAAGTCAAGTGTATTACATGCTATACAATGGCAGTGCAGGTATATAAACATTTCTGCAGATGTTATTGAAAAGGCATGCTTTGTCTTGGCCTCAAGTGTAAACAGTATAATAACCATATGCTGTTACAGCTAGCAATAAACTCCAGAAGCATCACCTCACTGTTTTCATAAACTGTTGTCGTGCAATTTGAGCATGGAAATGACTACATTTCGTGAGAAAAGTTGGTATATTAAACACCTTCCAAGAATGTCTGATGCAACTGAAAAATCTAACTCACAAACGCATTCAAAATATCACTGATGAACAGATTGGCATGTGTGTTTTACATTTATAGCACATTGCAGGCAGCAGACTGTATGCTTATTTTTCAATTTTTAAGTTAAGTTTTTAATGCTTAAACTTTGTGTTTGAGAGCAATGGTAAACGCTGTGCTCTTTACCAGAAAGTGTGAATTCTGACACTTTCAAACAACTGAACTCATGCAAAATTGCTCATTTTGTATGAGGAACAATGTTGTTTTCTCTTTTCCATACTTTGCATTATAGTTTAGGTGGTTACACCTCTCCGTTTCGAGCTTTTGTAGACTGCCCTTTACAAAAAAGTACTGTGGTACAGTGCAGTGTTGTTATTGTTAATTAAAACTATTAAAATAGTTTTTGTTAATGGAAATAAAGCTGAAATAAAATAAAATATAAATATTACATTAAAAACTTAAAAGAACTTTTACATTTTTTTTAGACTTTAAAAAATGAATGAAATGTTGAAAATAAAGAAATGATATAGATAAGTATTAAATAATAATAATAATAATGAAATAAGAAATAAAAAGTGCTTATGACAATGTCAAAAATACAAAACAAAATTACTAAAACTGAACATATAAAAAAAATCATAGCTAAATTCATCAAAATAGCAATTCATCGTATAAATAATACATAATTCTTTAATAAAAACCGTGGTACTGAATGATTACAATGTTCATAAAGCATGGCTTTTATATTGTAGTCTAAAGTAATTCAAAGAATGCTGGTTTTATTTTGATACATGTCCAAACAAACATGGTATTACCAAGATTTAATTCTTTAAAATAACTGTTTTCTATTTAAATATATATTAAAATATAATTTATTCCTATGATGACAAAGCTGAATTTTCAAGATCATTACTCCAGTCTTCAGTGTCACATGATCCTTCAGAAATCAGTCTAATATGCTGATTGGCTGCTCACGAAACATTTCTTGTTGTTTTCAAGACCACTGAAACAGTTGAAAATAGTTCTGCTATATTTTTTCAAGATTCTCTGATTAATAGAAAGTTCAAAACAACAGCATTTATTAGAAACAGAAATCATCTGTAACATTATAAATGTCTTTACTGTTACTGTGTTTTGATCAATTTACTGTGTCCTTGCTGAAAAAAGTAAAAAGAGTAAAAGAACAAGAGAGAATATTTATGCAAGCAATTCTAGGAACGCTGCATTAGTCTTAGCAACCATGTGCTAAAAGCAGCGCAGCTTCAGGAACAGCCTCTAAGCTATTCTGAGATGTGGTTTACTCAATAGACACAGTAAGTGCAGTGAAATGATAAACTGAAGTGTGGTACTCACTCTTTGGTCAGAATAGGACAGGACTTGAGCAGGAAGCGGTTGAGCGCTGTATCCTGGTAAGTGAGTTCCGGCGGAGCTGTGGGACTTTTCAAGTTTAAACACCGGACGATGATGTAGAGAACCGTGGCCACCGCCGCCAACTTCATGCCGTCAAACATGGCCGGCATCTCCGGCGCCACCGTGTACACCTCCGATTCGTGAGTGTTCATATTTGCGCTGCAAATAAACAATAACTGATGACTGATGCAATGCGTCAGTAAACTACAATACAAAAAAAAGCATAAAGAAGGAAATCACATGGCATTATATGAGGATCTCTATTTTAATGTTCTGTCAAACAAATACAAGGTTAGTTGATAGGCTAGCTGATAACAGAAACTAAAGGAGTCACTTACTTTAGATGGGTCTTTGAATGTGATCTCGTACTCTCTGATGAAGGAGATATTATGGGTGTGGACTGTAGGTCACAGTGATCTGGTCAATTTCTCTAAGGAAGGGAAAGAAGGAACGGTTACATGTAACAGAAACGATAAGAGCAGATAAGGTTGATTACGTATACTAACAGTGTCAAGCACCAAGCCCATATTAATAACCCAACTACAAGCTGGTGGCATATTAAAAGACTATTTCACCAAAAATGGTACTTTGGCTTTCTTCGGTGAAACACTAAGCTGCTCTTTTCCACTGAATGAAAGTGAATAGTGACCATGGCTCAGGGTTATTATACTTAACTATAAAACTAAAACCAGTAAAAACCAAGTAAAATATTTTATTTCAGCTAGTTGCCAAGACAAAAATTCTCATTTTGATTTAAGTTAACTTTATGCACTAAAATAAATATAAGGAAATAAAAATGAATAAAAACTATATAGACATATTTTTAAAAAAATGACAGAATGAAATTACTAAAACTTGAAAATGGAAAATAAAAAACCTAATTTAAAATGATAAGAAAAACTACTATAATATCTAAGTGATACTAAAATAACACTGCCATGGCTGTCAAGGAAGATTTTTGTTGAATACTGATTTAAATCTCATTATATGGCTTCAGAAGACATTCTTTAAAACAGAAATACAGGGCTGAAACAACATGAGAGTGAGTAAATAATGACAATTTTTATTTGTGGGTGAACTATCGCTTTAAGACTCATCTATGCCTCACATAAGCAGTTGCACTGAAAACAGTCTCCTCAAATGATCCCAATAAGGGTCCTTCATGACATTAATGTGTTAGAGATGAAGACTAAAGTGTTTAGAGCATTTAAGTGTTAAATCTGACTTATGCTTCTAAATAAAGTTCATGAGAATCATTGTAGAGCACTAAATTAAATTAAAAGAAATTTCTTGATTTCAATTAGACAATGTTAAAGCAGTGTACATGATCCAGCCTGCCTAACTAGAGAAGACTTCAATTTTTAATTGTGAGGAAATGCACCTGTCAACTTGATTCCCAGAGACCATGCTCATTTCTGTCTTAACATGCAAGAAGTTTAATGGACTACAGGTAAAATTCCTCTCCTAATTTAATGAGGAAGACTGGATTTCTTTTATATCCATCCAGGAGATTGTGCTTTGTGAAATTAATCTGAATTGATGAAACCAATGCAATAGTACATTCTAAAACAATTACAGCCAACAGAATCAAAGATAATCCAAGACAATCCAAATTCAGTGTCTAATCTCATACAAAATGATGCAAGAGCCTGAATCATCTCGAGAAATATAATTAAATATATATTACGTGCACGTTTTACTTTATCAACAAACATGATTACATAATGCTTAATAGGTCCGTAGTTAACTTTCAAACATGTCAGCGTCATGAAATGTAGATTTGTGTAACGCTCATACAATCTATATTTAAATGTACATTAAAGCTGTTATGTTTAAATACAGATATTCTCATGAAACCTGTCCAGAAAAAGGCCAGGGCATATTTCACTCCAAAATCAAGGGGGAAAAAAAGGATTAACGAAACAGTATTAGAGTTTTTAATTCATATTTTTAATTAGCTGTAATATTTTTGTAATTATTTATTATTTAGTTATTGTTTTATTTACTAATTTTAGTTTAAGGTTTAGTCATTTTGTTGTGTTTTTATCTTTTATGTTTTAATTTGTTTTTATATTTCATTTCAGTTACCATTCATTTTATTTCAAGTAACAACAAAAAAATCCTTTTTTTTTTTTTTTTTTAGTTTAACTGCAATTAACCCTGTTTAAGATT
Source organism: Tor tambroides (assembly GCA_021397915.2). Classification (NCBI taxonomy): domain Eukaryota; kingdom Metazoa; phylum Chordata; class Actinopteri; order Cypriniformes; family Cyprinidae; genus Tor; species Tor tambroides. Next base: position 197,199 of record JAFVLL020032319.1, on the reverse strand, counting down.
ATAATAAATATGAATATAAAAATACAAATACAGAATTTAAAAGAATCATGGTAGGCAGCATTTCTTGTATTACTTTAAACCAATTTTAAAAATCATTGTATAACAGTATTCATTTACTGTAATGGAGTAATAAAACTACCATATTATGTAATAAGACTCATTAAAAATAACAGAAATACTAAAATGAGTCAAAGTTAGATTACAATAATGAGAATGGAGGGATAATATCTGATTAGTTGTCATCTAGTGCCAAATATCTCAATGGACATAAAACAGACTTCATTTATATAAATAACCTGGACATCCTCTTGGCAGGTTTCAGAAGAACGGCCCGGGCATAAGATCACAACCCATAGATTATGATCATAAATGATCAAGATGTTAAATACCAACAAGTACTATTACAGTAAAGCATATAAACACACGATGTTGTTTTGATGATCGTGACAGTGTGCTGATGATTCCTGCAGAATAAGGCCCAGCATCTGCCTTCACTTCAAAACACCCTTACATACTGACATATCCAGTGGTTATTATATTCATAAACAGTGTGGATATCTATGTCTATGGAAAACAAGTGGCACTGCAGATGTCACCAGAGTAAAACAGGAATCACCTGCCCATCATTTACACTGATATTAGTGTGATGGATAACGTTACGTATACAAATAACTACTATAAGACATAGCTAACGAAAAAACACTAGGCTATTATGATAATACAGGCTGTTATGTTAAAAACAGCAAAATATCGTTTAGATGATCAGAATGAGCAGAGACGACACCCCTACACATACACAAGTTTAAAAACAAACGCATCGATTCAATGCAGATGAACGCATCATACCTCGTTCCCCAATCGATCACAAACAGCTCCGTTTCCCTGTATTGTCAAATGCAGATTTGTGCTCTCTCGTTAGGACACAGTGTGTTTATTTAGCGTTGCATTATCCGTAGTGCTTTCTAGCATTTTCTTCCCTCCTCGTCTCATCCATACACAGACAGCGCATCCGCACTTCCTGCTTTAGACTAGCTTATTTACATATCGCGCTCCCTATTGGCCAATACAAGCTGTTACGTCACGGGGCACGGCCTTCTTTTTTGTAACTGCGCTTCTAGTGCACGTTCCAGCAGCAGAAGCGCATGTATTTCAGCTGCACAAGAGAAGACTGTTGCTTACAGGGCTCCAGACTAGCATTTGAGAGGAGTGGCACCAGCGCCACTAAATTGTACAGATGGTGGCGCCAGAAGAATATTTGGGAGCGCTGGGGACTGAGGTGGGAGGGTGGTAAAATGAATATTGTTTTGCATTAATAAGTGCAGTTACTAATAATATTTTATTTTTTAATGTTTATGTCTTAGTAATACACATTTGACAGTAAAGCACTGAGCCCAAGTTGGGAAGCATGCCAAATTTACTTTTATTAACAACAGTAACATGTGAAAAATCTAATTTTTATTTAAAAATTTTTGAAGGTAATGTAATCTGAATCATTATATATTCCATGGTAATTATATGATAATATAATATTTTGTATACTGTATGTAACTTACTGTATATAGTTTTATTGTAGGCTACATGACAAAAAAATATTTTATACATTTCAACAAATTTAAGCAAGCTAGTGTTAGAGGCCTTTTTGCTTTTGTTAATTGTATAATAAATAAAAATAAAAACAAATGGATAGAATACAAAAAGATTAGAAAGCCTAGTGTTAGTTGTTTTTTTAAGAAAACAAGCAGTTAGTAAATTAATATAGAGTGCAAGTCTAAAAGGGACCTTTTTTTTTTCAAAGAACAGAATTAGAGAGTGCTAGAATTAGAGGGTCAAATAAAGATGGAAGATATGTGTTTTTAGCTGATTCTTGAAGATGGCTAAGGACTTAGCTGCTCGGATTGAATTGGGCAGGTCATTCCACCAGGAGGGAACATTTAATTCACAAGTCCGTGAAAGTGATTTTGTGCCTCTTTGGGATGGCACAATAAAGCGACGCCTTGTTTATTTACCATTGAAGCACTATAAGCTGTGAAAGAAACTCACCCTGACGGCTCTCTTTGCACGCGCTTCGGTCGTTTTTGTGGATTATAGCATTTAATAACTCTTTTTAACATCAAGCACACGTCCTGATTTTGATTTTCCCACTCATCCATGTTTCATAATCGATCCAACGTGCAAAAAACTAAGCAGTAAATGACTGTCCTAACCACAACCTCAGAAACACACAGTCAAAGCCATTGCATTATGAATCACTTGTATGTTTTCAAATTCAACAAGCCTAAATTTGAAAGTAGCTCAACCTTGTACATTACTCTCACTCGTTTAGCATTTCCATCGTGAAACGGTTATTAAATATTCAAAGTTCAGCAACAGGTAATTACATCTTATCTCATTGTCGCACTCTCTGACCGTTAATGTAACATTAGACAGTATAATACGCCGTCTTCGATTTGATTGGCCATTACGATGACGATGACGACCCAGCTCGTTCTCGTTCTCATTAAAGATTTACGAAAGCCGTAAAAACTGTGTATCTATTTGGTATATTTAAGTTAATTGTGATTTAGTAAGGCCTTTCATTATTTTATTTTATTTTATTTTTTAATTTATATGTTGTCTATACATACATGTATAATTAATATGTACTTTTGTGTGTGTGTGTATACCCTTGGCACTTTTGTTCTGTATTTGTTCAAGCATTAATAAAAAAAATAAAAATAAATAAAATCATTAAAAATTTACGATTGAGTTTTTCCACTTCCCACTATTCACGAGACAATCTTGGATCATTCTTCTTCTTTACATTTTTTTTGTTCCTGGTTATTGTAGTGGTGCATCACGCATGCGCACAGAGGGAGTCAGGTTACTTCGTTGCGCCCCCAGTGACGTCACAATGAGAACTTGAGCCAGTGTTGCCAACTTAGCAATTTTGTTACTAAATTTAGCAACTTTTCAGACTACCCTAGCAACTTTTTCTTCCAAAAGCACCAAGCAACAAATTTAGCTATTTTTAAAATTTATTTGGCAACTTAGCAACTTTTGAGAAGTGACTCAAATGATAAAAAGGCACACGTTTAGGCCTACCATTTAAATTACACAAAAAGAGAAAACCAAATGTCTAGTAGTACACACATCACGTGAATTATGCTGCATTCACGTGCTATCGGAATTATCGTAAATACGAGCTTCCTAGTCGGAAATTGGACATGAACGGCCTTAGAGAGGCCTTATATGGTCAATTTCTGATTAAGAAACTCGTATTTACAATAATTCGATAGCACGTGAATGCAGCATTAAGCTGCTATTTGCAATTGTTTCATTTATTAATAATAATAATTAAATAATTTAGAAATTTAATAATTGTTCGTCTATGATACACTTTGTCAGCTTGTATCTGCAATTGTTGATCAGTTAGTACACTGTAAGAAAAATATCAAGAAAAAAATGGAAAAGGTACTAGTAATTTCTCTTGACATTATCCGTTATCCATTATCTATTGTAACCCTATAACCCGAAAAAAAACAAAATACAATACAGAATTAAAAATGCAGGTAAAAACCTGTGGAAAAAGCAATACAGAAAATTCATTCATATTAATATAGTGTAACGTATATGGTCAGGACACAGAGGTAAGTAAAAGAACTTCAGCAACAAATCAACCTTGCTTTAGCAACTTCCCTGAAAATTAGTTACAACACTGACTCGAAGGCCAAAAATATAGAGCCTCAAGAATTGAAGTCGCTTAGCAGTTCTTGAGTTGAGTTCCTCTTCGGTGATTTATTCTGATAGAGTGAACAAAAGGCAAAATGTGGAAAAAACTCCTAAAAGAAAAGCGTGAGGAGTTTGACGAATGGTATGTGAGGTTCAAAAGACACAAGAATTTCCTTCGAAGAGAGTTCATCATAATGCCAGGCTATCAACCTGACTGGAGGGAAGAGATTAGGGACAAATCTAAGACCCGAGTCACGCTGCGTGGGGAAAAGAGCGTACTGAAATGGAAAAACTTTAAGAGGTGGGCCTTAACCTGTTCCTGGCGATCGAAAATTTAAAAGAGTCTAACTCTAATCAAACACACTTGAAGCAACTAATTAAGGTCTTCAGGATCGCGTGAAAATTAAAGGCAGGTGTGTTTGATTAGAGTTGGAGCTAAACTTTGCAGGACAGTTGATCGCCAGGAACAGGGTTGGGCACCCCTGGCTTATTCAAAAAGAAGTGGGAGTGGTGGGACATGTTACCCCCAAAAGTGCCTCCATGTCAATATCGGGTCTTGTCTTTGGATATACCGAAGAACTGGCCTGTAAGAAGTCTGCTTCTGGAAGAACCAGATGAGCCCGAAATCTACATGATCCAGAGCCACACCACTGAAATACATTTAGTGAAGCCTGTGATGATCGACTTACACGCAGTCGTATGCCAGGCTTTTGAAGACAGTGAGGCTGGGCCGTCTGAGACTGGTGAAGACCAGAGCACTGCTGCAGATTCTGATGACGAAGAATATTACTCATCAGAGGAGTGAAGCTCAGTGCATAAATGTGCACCTGAAAAGTTGTGCATAGGAAAGTGCATATTTCTATATGTGCCAGACCTCATCAGAAGTGCATAGGGTGAATTCAGGTAAATTGGGACATTTTTTCCAAAAAATGTCCCAGATAAGCTGGATTAACTCTAGATGATGTCTGGTTACCCACTCTAAAAAAGTGGAAGAAAAACTGAAAGAGAAGAGGAGCTGAGCTCTTACTTTTTCACTGTTAATGTGCACTTTCTATATATAAATTTACTTAAAAAAAAAAAAAGTAAAAAAAAAAAAAAAAACAATCTTTACTGTTCTTGTGTGTGTGTGTGTGTGTGTGTGTGTGTGAAAAATGTGACCCTGGACCACAAAACCAGTTTTAAGTTGCTGGGGTATATTTGTATCAATAATCAAAAATACATTGTATGGGGCAAAATTATACAAATTTTTATGCCAAAAATCATTAGGATATTAAGTAAAGATCATGTTCCATGAAGATATTTTGTAAATTTCTTACCATGAATATATCAAAACTTCATTTTTGATTAGTAATATGCATTGCTAAGAACTTCATTTGGACAACTTTAAAGGTGATTTTCTCATTATTTTGATTTTTTTGCACCCTCAGATTCCAGATTTTCAAATAGTTGTATCTCAGCCAAATATTGTCCTATCCTAACAAACCATACATCAATGGAAAGCTTATTTATTCAGCGTTCAGATGATATATAAATCTCAATTTTGAAAAATTGACACTTAAGACTAGTTTTGTGGTCCAGGGTCACAAATATATATTTCAGTCTTGTACATTTCAGAGTGTAACCCATGTGATTGAAATATATTTGCTATTGCTTTCCATCATTTGATGCTATTTGGATGTTTTAAATATATTTTTTATTAAATGGAAGATCATTGTTTTATGACAATTATGAAATTTAAAATTATAATTATTTATTTGAAATTATACAGTGTCTTGTTTCTTTACGATAGTGTTTTCACTACCCACTACATGAGACAATCTTAGATCATTCTTGTTCTTTTTTTGTTTGTTTGTTTCTCGTTACTGTGGTGTAGCAGTGCAGTTCAACTCTTCAGAAATGTGCTAAAGGCGCCAAAAGCATCGCGCATGCGTACACAGATTCAGATGGCTTTTTTAATATTATTCATTTATTTATTTATTTTATTTCGTTCCATGGCTAAACACTAATGGCTAAAAATAGACCATAATTTGTACATTTTCATGCCAAAGATAAAAGTAGTTTCCTTTTGCTGAATAAAGACAGCAAAACAGATGTGGTGAACAGATGTGGTGAAGGCATGACATTAACAGATGTGGTGAAGGCATGACATTAATAACATTTACAACACACCTGTATGAATATAAAATACATGGTCATGTTAAAAAAGTGAAAGCTACACAACTTTGTATATAGGTGTTCAGGGATACTGATCAACACAAGCCAAGCACACCTCATCGCACTGCATTAAATACCTTTTTTTTAAAGAGAAAATTGAGAGAAATTGCTGAAAAGTTATTACTTCATAAGAATCTTTATATTCTTCTTAATTTTTCACCTCACAGTCTTAATACAGTGAGCATGTTTTATTATGGGGGGGGGGGCATTAAAAATAAAGATAATTTAATCATAAAATGACTATTGTTTTGCATTAATAAGTGCAGTTACTAATAATATTACATGTTTATGTCTTAGTAATACACATTTGAGAATAAAGCACTGAGCCCGAGTTGGGAAGCATGCAAAGTGTACTTTTATTAACAGCAGTAACATGTGCAAAATCTAAAAATCTTAAAAATATTTTAGAATTTTTTTGAGCTTTAAAGTGCTGGAAATAGTTGAAAGTCATTGAAATTATGCTTTTGTTTTGTTTTCCGTCTGATGTTTGTCATATACAACGGGAATGGCTTATAAGCGCTTATAAGCTGGGCAATGTGAGTCGCACCAGTGCTACCGCTCACAAAATTTAGTCGCACCGGCAGAAAAAATGGTCGCAGTCTTATGAATAATATCACTGGTCAAAAATATTTGACCAATGTCTTCTACCTTCTAATTCTATTACAGTACTGTATTTTCTAGATCACAAAATCAACACATAACTGCCATTGTGACTGGATCACAAGCATCAGTTTTCTTAGCTGTATTATGCAAATGGTTTCGCTAGTGTACTAGATTGCCATTTAGCAAAGAGAGTTATATTTATCTTGTTCAGAGCAGCTGAAAATGCTGTACAAATTCCAGGCCTTTGATGCTGTTGGTTGTTGTTGGTTGCAAACTAGCTCCACCTTGTGAAACTGAATAAAATATATTTAAAGTGCATTGTTATGGAGATTAGACTCTTAAAATCATAGATCATATTATTATGCATTTCTTACAAAATCTAATAAATATACCTCTCTTGGCTAAATATAGATAGCATATAGCCTAGATAATATTAGAAGGGAAATTTCCATATAGTGGGAAAAAGGGGAAGAGGAACAAGGGGGAGGTTAAAATAAAAGTAATTGCTCAAATTAAATATGCCCAGATACCTTTTGTTTAAATCACAACATTACCAAGAGAATATGAATAATAATAAGAACTACTATTACACATTTAATACACACATCTATTTACTATTCATATATTTAGTTGTTTTTATATGTCATATTGTGTATTGTTTAGTTTAAAAGTAAAATTTCAGACAATGTTTTATCATTGAGGAGAGTAATTCTGATTTATGCTTAAAATGACTATAAGGACTGTTGTGAAAATTATTTTAAAGGAACGTTTTAACACCTTAAGCATGATACCAATATCATTATATTTCTTCATAAAAATGGTTAAAAAATACAAGAAGTCAAAAATGTTTTAGGAAATAAAGATTCAGAATGAGTATCTCCTGTATGTTCTAGTCCCCTGGACCAAACACTCATAAATATTCAAATAAAAAAAAATTACCCAATTACCAATTAATTGCTAATACAAGTACAAATACAAAAAAAAGGAAGAATACTGATAAAATTAATAAAGTAAGATTTTCTCCAAAATGTAAGTATTTGTTTAATATTTAAACAGAAAATTAACACCATGTAAATGGAAAGTTTTGCTCAACTGTGATGGTGTCAAAAGCTTCAAAGGCTTGAAGGAACCATACATAAACTACAATGCTACAGAAGTCCATGCATCAGCGTATTTAATATCAGTTTACTCCATGCAAGATGATGTAAATACACAGTCTTTTAATTTTACAATCTAGTGTGCCTAATGTCTTGATAATAGATAAAAGCACTTGATAACAAAAGGTCAAAGGTCAGTATTATGCCCTAGTTGAAAACTGAACCAGTCTTAAAAGGTTCAAGCAAGAATCTTCTAAAAGAATTTCTGTCATCATTTACAACCAATCCTAAAGAGATAAAACTGGATTCTTAAAAAATTCCACTGGATAAAGTGAAGATTCCATTTTCACTTAACAGAATTTTATCTTAAGGGATCATCACCGGATCATCTCATTTGATCTCTTTAGGACTGGTTTCAAATCATATGGACTGCAAATCCATTTTTGAGCTATGAAGAAAACATTCTCAGTATTGTGATACTCCAATAGCAAGTAGCTTTTATCACTTCACCTCTGCAACAATGAAAGCGACACCTAGTTCATTCACCCCTCACGGCTCCAAGCGCTTGGTATAAAGAAATAAAACCCACCTCTCTGTCTGCACAAGCAAACATACAGTACACATGTGACAGGTTTTTGACCGACGGGTTAGCGACTGTGTCCCTCTCATCAGTATTTTTCTGCACTAACGTGACAAGGCTGGAGCAAGGCTATCCAAACATCGAGCAAAAGTTGTGCTTACAGAACATAACCATTCATAAACAGTGTCTAGAATGATTTTACTTTGGCTAATTCATTTATTGCCTGTATTTATCTCAAGATAGCCTACTTCTTTAGAATACTGTATTTTCTGGATGGCCTATTTCAGCCCAAGATTTGCACAGAAGAAATTATAAATGTACATATAAAAATAGAAATATACGATAACTTCAGCTTCACCTAATTAGGTAAAGAATATGAGCTGCTAACTCATTCCCTCATCATCTTCTTAAACTTTCCCCTCTTGAGTTCATAAAGACATCAAACTGCACTATAAAATGGAAAGGAATTACATGAGTGTATCTCCTCCCATTTGAACTTTGGAAACTCTCTGTTGTGGTAAAGCATTCCCAATATGTGTAGTCATTCTTGTTCTACACCACGTCTGCCTCTCAAACTGTGCTCTTCAGGTGAGTTGAATTCATACATGTGTGCTTTAATAAACATCCATATGGATCATACAGAAGCTCTGTGATCTAAGTATGCCACTGGGTTATTCTTATGATAAGAAATGCTGATAAGAATTATTGTATGGCATCTCGTCATTTTTGGTGCAATAATGCTTATTTTGAAATAATACTGTACTGTAACATTGTTTTATACACTGTAAAACATTTCCGCCTACTTCAACTTTAACTTCAATTTTTTAGTATAATCAAATTGGCTGTATAAGTCATTTCAGTGTTGTACAATGTTATACAACTTTTTGATGAGTAAAAGTGTTGTACTGAGTAAGAGTAATGGAAAAACATAATGCATATGTTACATATTGAATCATTTTAGTTGCATTAAATACGTATATTTTAACATTAGATGTTAAATTTTGATGTTAAATCCACTGCTGTATTATATAAAATTGTCTATACAGTATTTAATGCAATTACATCAGAAGTAACTGTAATTAGATGACAGAAAAAATGGAAGTAATCCCTTTAAAACACACACACACACAAAAAAAGAATGCAATTTGCTGGAAATCAAAAATTTTGTAACATTGAGGTGGGTAGGATTCGACATCTGGTTTGTGTCAAGGCATGATATCTCATTCTCTCATTAGGAGAGGTTAAAATATTGCACCATGGCGTCTTTAGTCAAGCTGACGTGTTCAAACATTGCACGTGTGGGGGAGAAATTCTCAGAAATGATAAAACTTGATATGCTGTTTTTAATTGTTAATATGTGTGGAAGTATTCATGCCTCTGCACTGTCTTGTGTTTAAGCAGACTCTTTATTACAGGAGAGATGCTGCTGTTATGGATTGCATTATCTCTCATATGGCCTGGTAAAGTACACTCTTAACCTCATAAAATCAACTGAGTGAATCTAATGATGTCCACGGCTGCACTTCCCAAAAGCATTATATAACTTCACTCTCAGAAAAAAAGAAAGAGAATAAATCCATCACTGGGGCAGTACCCTTTCAAAAGATATTCCCATTCATTCTCTTTTTCTAATTTGTGAGATGTAATCACAATGTCATTTGGTTTTAAATAATTATGAATAAATATTAATTATGTAAAGATATAATATACAAAATACATAGAGAGAGAGTTATAATATCCTAATTTTTATTTCAAGGCACAATCGGCTTTACGATCCACAGCGTGAAGGAAGGCCTGTGTCTAGAGGACTCATCTGAAGGAGTTGTTGAGTTAAGGACATGCAGTCTGGACTCAGTCCTGCAGCAGTGGAGCTGGACAGATCACTGGTTCCTAGTAAACACAGGCACCCTGAGGTGTCTCTCTGCCGTCCACACTGACCCAGTCCAAACTATCGCTTGTGATTCTGATGAACATATCAAATGGCAGTGCAAAGCTCAACAGCTCATCAGCCTGCAAAACTCTCTGGCGTTGAGCACAGACAGAGGAAAAGTCAGACTGAACACGGGTGAACAGGACACATGGAAATCTCTGGATGCGGGCGACATCTGCCAGAATAAGCTGAGTAAGTAGACGCCAAAATACAACTAATCGTTTACTCTTATTTATTTAATTCTTGATTTGAATTATGTGTCTGAATTGTCACGGTCATTTTATCTGGGTTGACATATACTCCCAAAGCTACATTTTTTTGATCATTTTTTTACTATTTAAAATAACTTTTCTATTTTAAAATCATTCTAAAATGCTTATTTTCTGCTCAAGAAACATCTTTGACGAACAGAAGTAAAAATCTTTTGTAACATTATTAATGTCTTTACTGTCACTTTTGATCAATGTAATGAATATTTACTGAATAAAAGTAGTAATTTAAAAATAACACTGACCCCAAACTTTTAAACAGTAATAATCTAGCGAGTACAATATAGTAAGTATATTTCACCCAAAAATGAATAAATAACTATGAAAAGAAACTCTACTGACCTTCTTCACTTCGTCTTTTCACGGTATCATGCTATAATATATCTCATCTTTATTGATTCTCATAGGATCCAGAAGAGAAAGTGATTTAGACGCCGATGAGTTTGATTTTGATGAAGGGCCGCCTAAACAAAAAATGACAGAGGCACAGATGAAGTTTTTACAGTGGTATTACCGCACAGAGGACCGTGAGTGTGGCAAGCTTTTATTTACTGTGATGTTATCGTTTCTTATATTTACAGAATTCAATTTCTCCATCCATGAAATAGCTTGAAATGCACACTTGGATGTTGCCGTGTGATACAGTGTGTACTTGCATCACACTAATACTCACAAACATTTCAATGCCGTTCTCGTTTACCAGCAACATCGTGGAAGTTTGGCATGCTGGCATTTGCTTTTCTGGGTCTTCTGATTGGCGCTATGCTGTTGGTCATGGGCATGATGGCTAATAGGTTAGTGACACGAGTAACACATTGGGTAAAAACAAACTGCAAACGTGCAGTTTTATAGTGAACTAATACACCAGACATAGCCTATACACTCAAAAAATTATTGGTTATTTAATGGCTCTTTGCAGCACATTTTGTAGGTTCATCACAGAACGTCTTCAAACATACCTAGACAATACATACAGTTCTCTTCAATTTTCAGTTTAAATGAACGCTATTAGGGGCATTAAAACACCATCAACTTTTATTCATTTTCACGCAAATTATAATAACCTTAACCATAGTGCATGATTTGTAAACTAATACATATTAACGTTTGCATCTCCGTATGTATGGCTTTTCCTAAGTAGTAAGCTTGCTCTGTAGCTCACCTGGTACTTTCGATTCAATGCGCTCCTTGTGAAACACGGTTCGACAAAAGTGTTCAAAGCATTGTAAAAACAAGGTAGAATGGGATGGTTGCTTCAGCAAATCCATTTTTATCTCACTATCTGTTAGGTTTAAGTGTAAAGCTAAGTAAGTGATACATTATTTTCAAACGCGATAAAGCATTAGCCTAAGCTTTCTTCGCCACTCAAATCCATCGGGCGTTTGATTCCTGAACTGCATTAACCAACGTAATGTAGCTAATGCAGGCACAGTCACGTTTATCTGTTTTGGAGAAAACTGAACACACTTTAAGCGCCACTCATTAGTTTGAAGCTTTTTTGTTTTTTTTAAATGTCGCCACAAGTGCGTATTTTTCATTATAGGTTTTTCAGACTGGTTTGCTGGTTTCTGGGGTTGAGATCTTACTATGTCTTTTGCAAGTAAATTTGTCTTTTTATAATAAGCATCATCATTTATCTACATACATAGAGTATATTCGTTTCTATATACTATATTAGCAAACCTCAACAACTTGATTGCTTGTACTGTCGCAAAATGTAAACTATATTATTGCTCAGCTCTAATCTGCTAAATGCTACTAAGGCATTAAGATACCCGCATTTTATATACAGTATAATTACCCAACGATATAACTGCGAGAGAAAGTTTTGAAATGTATATTTTCCCTGTTTCCTTCCTGCTGTGTGAGCTACTGAAATGAGCCACACTGTGAAACAGCCAATCAGAGCACAGCTCAACATTATTATTCATGAGCCTTCCGAATAAGGTAATAACAGACCATTTCATTATAGGGACAAATCCTAGGCTTGTGAATGGACATGTAAAACCATTTCTGGAGAATTTTTGCCCTTACCTAAGCCACATACCTTCTGTGTAGATATCAGAGAACAACTTAAAATATTGTATCAATGCATTCTATGGCACCTTTAATACACTATAAACATTAACATGATTTTCTGCAAAGCTGCTTTGAAATGAAGGAAAAATGGAACATTTGACTTGACAAATATACTGTAAATACAACAGCAAGAAATCTCCTGAGATATTAAAGTGAAACTTCTGAGCAATGTATTTTTTTCTGGGAGGGTATTGATATCAGTAGATATGAGATGGAATTTTCTTCCATAATTTCCATTTCCGCTTCCCATACAGGAACAGGAAGCAAATAGCCAAATACAAAGCAGCCTCAAAAGTCACAGCGGTGAAACCTGAAATGGAGGAGCTGGAGGCCATCGTCACTGATAAGGTCACAGAGGTCAAGGAGGAGAAAACCCATTTCACCCCATCCGAACACATCACTACATACAACAGCCATAGGGATTGGGAAGAGCCTTCACACGACAGCAAAGCCTCAGAGGGGCTGCAGCCTGGAGAAACTGTGGTGACCTGGAAGGACGGGAACGTCTCTGCTTTGTATCCTGAACCTGTAGAGGAAGTACAAGGGGAAGACGATGTCCCCAACACAGATGCGGAGACTCTGGCCCAAAACTACCCCCAAGTAATAGCTTCATCTGAAGCAATTGCATTTTAATTTAGTCCTGCTGTTTGTGTTCACTTTCACACTATATTTAAAATGATGATGACATCGGATTGGTTGACAGACTATTTTAGAGTCAACCCCCGGGCTATAACTATGCTGAGGGGTGTGCGCATACCCACGTAATTCAATTTAGTGGTCAACCAAAATATTTTTTTCAATGGAAATTTCTTTTTCATTCACATTGGCAGCCAAAAATGATAAGATTTTTAAATGTTTTGAAATGACATAGCAAACAGTTATTTTAGATGCTTATCTTGTTTAGTTTAAATAAATGGTGAGCATTAGAGATTTCCTTCAAAAACATTCAAAAATCTGAATTATTCTTTATAGTAACTTTTGGCTGCCATTGTATATTATTGCACTTGGTTTCACTAGCACAACATATATGCTTATAGCCTTGGGTCAACCAATCCGATTTATAATTACATAATATATTTACACATATATTGATAGTTTATATTTCAAAAGGCAAGTCTTACTATTTGTTATAAAAACTTTTTTTATGTAAAAGTGCATTGAAATTGGTCATGAGCTAACTTTTTTGTAAACCATACAGTAATAATGTACCATACAAACTTATATTATATGGATTAAATCAAATATCTTCTTTCTTCTTTCTTTTTATGCTTCCCATATGAAGCATATGAAAATTATTCTCTTCTCTCTCACTCAATGTGATGCAATACAATAAACTTGGTCATTTCAATGTTTAATCAATACTAACATTATTTTTTACAGTTTAACAAGAACACATAAAGATAAAGGTGTTTATTTTGTCCTGAAACTTTCTTTGGTATTCTGTGCATGATTAGGTTTTGTGATTCAATGTGTATAAAAATAAATGTCCAGATGAATTCTCTGAAATTAATATATTAAGTGGAAACTGGTTTTATCACAATAAAATACAAGTATAATACTGGTGCAAAAAATGGTGAAACAAACCAAAAAATAAAAAAATAAAATCAACAATTACAACAAAATAATCAGAAATGCTAACAAAGACATTCATTAACACTCTGATATATTTAGCACACTGTCCATTCTCATACAGTTACCGCATTCTCAAGTATGTGAGTAATCCTTCAGGTCCTGTTAGCTTTATTGCTAAATGAGCTGATATGACATCAAAACAAGCATTCCTTCTTGTAGATTCTCTAGAGTATCAGAAGAGGGCGTCCTTCCATCAGAAGATCTTGAAGCCCTTGAGCAGTGTCAGCGTGGGGGCTCTGCGTTTGCTCTGAGCTCTCGAGGACTTAACCGTAACCAGCTTTGCGGTGGCTGGGGTGGGCAGCTCTTTATAGCAGGCGGTGAGAGGAGGGGCGGAGGACAGGCTGATCGCAGACTTGTCTTCGCTGATGAAGAGTGGACGGATACTCCTCTCTGTCTCTCGCCTCACTTCCCGAACGGCTTGGTGAAAGATGTGCTGAACAGACAGGAAGTCCAAGCAGGCGGAAACTTCAAAGAACAGGCAGCCGAACTGCAAGGCCAGAGCTGCACCATCTGCCTTGCTCACCTGTCTAAAAAAGATGTATTACAAAACGTATGAAAGCATGTTGCATTCACTTTTCTAACGTAAAATGCATCTCTGTACTAAAATTCTAAATTAATTCTGAAAAAATAATATATGCTAATAATATACAATAAATAAAAATTCTGAAAAAAAGCATCACAGGTTCCACAAAAATATGAAGCAGCACAACTGTTTTTAACAATGGTAGTAATGAAGAAATGTTTCTTGAGCAGCAAATCAGCATATTAGAATGATTTCGGAAGGATCATGTGACACTGAAGACTGGAGCAATGATGCTGAAAATTCAGCTGTGCATCACAGGAGTAAATTACATTGTAAAATACATTAAAATAGAAAACAGTTTTTAAAATGAAATAATATTTCTCAACATTGCTTCTTTTACTGTGTTTTTAATCAAATAAATGCAGCCCTGGTGATCATAAGAGAATTCTTTTAGAAAATAAAAACAAAACATGATCCAAACACAATAAAGAGTTAAAGAAACTCTCTAATGTAATAGGAATGGCACAGCAGAAAATACTGGGGATGAGCAGTTAAAAGCTTTTATTTAAAGCGTAGCTGGCAAAGAAGCACACATAATTCTGCGGTTATATAAACAGATAGATTTGATCGAGTCCAGCTGTATTGTGGTCATTTTAAGTATGATACTGCATAAATATATGCACTGTGTTTGCATAATGCAAGGAAAATATAAAGGTGATAAATGGTCACTTCCTGGACCAATCAAATCCTTACTTAAACATTTTAGAGTCATGAAAAACAGTTAAACTAACAAAACGACATTCACACAACTATGTAAATGCACTATTTCCTGCTATGCTTGGTTAGTGTTTTGACTACCACACGCTCTGACACAGGAAATTTGTCTGTTTAAGATTTACACTTAAAGGAATAGTTCACCCAAAAATGAACATTTGATGTAGATGAGTTTGTTTCTTCATCAATGCAGATTTGGAAAAATTTAATATTACATCTCTTGCTCATCAATGGATCCTCTGCAGTGAATGGGTGCCGTCAGAATGAGAGTCCAAACAGCTGATAGAAACATCACAATAATCCACATGATTCCAGGGAAGCGAAGAACTGCATGTTTTTAATAAACAAATCCATCACTAGGACGTTTTAACTTCAAGCCGTTCCTTCCAGCTAAAATATGAGTCCTCTGTCCATAATACTGCTTGCTCCAGAGAAAAAGTTGTCTCATCTGAATCAGGATAGAAATATGCACAGATCAAATGCCGTTTGTAAGTGAAAACAGTCTAAAACAGACAGATTCTAAACAAATATGTGGGTGGATTCTGATGTGAGAGGACAACAGGGGATTGACATTTTCACTGGAGGAAGCATTATTATGGATTATGGACACGTATTTTGGACAGAGCCCATGGTTTAAAGTTATAAAGACCTAATGATGGATACGTTTCTTACAATCTCGCAGCTTTTCACTTCACAAGATGTTAACTGATGGATTGGAGTGGTGTGGATTATTATGAAGTTTTTATCAGCTGTTTGAACTCTCCTTCTGACGGCACCCATTCACTGCAGAGGATCCATTGATGAGCAAGTGATGAAATGTTACATTTCTCCAAATCTGTTCTGATGAAGAAACAAACTCAATCTATATTTTGAATGGCCTGAGGGTGAGTAAATGTTCCAGCAAATTTTCATTTTTTTCACGTGTGTTATAATAGCT
Organism: Tor tambroides; assembly: GCA_021397915.2. NCBI lineage: Eukaryota > Metazoa > Chordata > Actinopteri > Cypriniformes > Cyprinidae > Tor > Tor tambroides. Next base: position 180,853 of record JAFVLL020032319.1, on the reverse strand, counting down.
ATGTTTACTGAAATGTAATAGAAAGGATGATTAATTCACCTGTATCTCTCCATGTCCACCTTGTTTCCTAAAAGAATGACAGGAGCTTCTGGCTGCAGGCCTTTTGAGTAGAGGGTCACAGCCTCTAAGTACTGCTGGCAGGCCTCAAAGCTGTTCCGGTTGTCAATGCTGTAGACAATGAAGAAGGCATTGGCCCAGCCTAAATAGCGCTTACAGTTGACTGGTCCATCCTGATTTAAATAAAGACAGATTTGTTTGCATACTGTAAAGCTGCCAAGGTTATGCAACAAACTTCCTTTATGAGAACGTAAAACATCAAACATTATGAAAAGATCAATCTGATACAAATACGAGGTGTCAATCTGCATAAAGAGGAATATTATTTAAAGAGACAAATGGACATCCTTACCTGATCAGCCGTGTCCATCACTTTAACCAGAACCGGCTGCTGGTCCACAACTTCTTCCGAAGAGTAAGTATCTTCTGAAAATTAAATATGTAAAAAAGATACTGCATGTTTTTTTTAAAGAAACTAACTGGCATTCACAGAAACATTAAAACACTGCGCTCCAGCTCAAGTTACATGACAGTTGCATAATGTGTTTTGTCTTCACATGAATTCAGTCTTTCATTCAGTTCTTCGCTAATAAAAAAATGACATTTCGGTTCCTGATATCCATGTGCGTTTTATAATTTATTTTATTATTATTTTATATAATGATTTCATAAAAGAATTACATTTGAACAAAATGAAAATGTGATACAACTACAAAGGACGAAACTGAAGAAAGAAATATATGGTGCATTGGAAAAAGACTTAAGACAAAGTTTTAAAGTGGTTTGGCAAAGACAAAGTCAAAATTGTCATTTTAGTAACGTAAAAGCTGTCAGTATAAGCCTCAGCTTTTCATCTTCTGCCAAGGAAAAAACATGAAAATGAGGACTTTTATGTCTCTAAGTAAAATCCTTTTAAGAATCTGAGTCCCCCAATAATTACATCTGTATGAAACTAAAAAGCCCTGAAGTTAATGCTCCAGTAAGGTAAAAATAATCTGTACGATTGATATGTTTTGTTTTAAGATCAGAGCCATAATCACCATAGACACTGAGGAGGACACGTCTCCTCCTATATCCAGATGTTCAGTCAATCATTTATGGTTTTTCAGTGACCGATTCTTAAACTTTTACCTTCAAACTCTCCTCAATACATCCTTGGTGACAACAGTAAAAGCTGGGAGACTCACCAAGGTTTGGGTCATATTCACTGATGAAGCGCTTCGTGAGGAATTTCACTGTAAGTGCTGCGGGGGACGGACAAATTTCCTGTAAGTCTAAGTTCAGAAATATTTTCACTTACATAACAGAGCGTCCCAACAGGGCAATGGGAAAAATTTTGCTTTTTAAAAATAAATCTCAATATGAGGAAAATCTTCTGGTAAACATATTAATATCAATAACACTTCAGAACAGCATAACATCCATTATTAAAATCACTATCAACATTATGCAATGCTTAATAGATCAGTAGTGCAAATACACTCAAACATGAAAATACAAATTTACAGTGCATTCAAGGCAAATTTGATATATGTTCCCAAAAAAAATAAAACAAAATATCATGACAAAAACAAAACAATGAAGTTACGTATGTTATAATGAACATGAAAATAAAAAATCATTACCTGACTTTCCAGATCCCATAGCTCCCAAAATCACTATGTTACACTCCGAAGGCTCATGCTCAGGAACCGTGACAATGTTGCAAGTTCTTGCTTTCCCAAACATCAGAGACATCCTGAAGACGGGATGAGATAGCGGAATGAACACATGAGGAAGCAGATCCGGATCAAACAGCCCATTAGACGCAAAGTGCATGTGTGCTTTGATCTTCTGAGTTCATACCTGGATGATGCTGATGTCTGATTTCTCACCAGCGCTCTCTGCAAAACAGCTGGGTCGCGTTGTACTTCAGTATAAACGACATGTCCACAACCACAGAAGATTCAAACGCACGTTCGTCCGAGATTGCTAGACTGTTTCTATTCGGAGAGGATGTGGAGAGAGGGGAATGAACAGTGAAATGCTGAGATATTTTGGTTCAGTGGGCTGGAGCACATGATGGACTCAGTCTATCCAGTGGATCCGCCTCTCATGAACATAAAAAGAAACTTAAAAGCTCTGTACAAAACGGTACAAAAATTCTTTTAAAAACGGGTTTACTAAATCAATCCCCCTCCCTTTAGCAATTTGTGAATTATTCAATGACTTTTGAAAGGATGGTAACTGCCTCTAGCAGTTACCTAACGACTTAGAGGTTTTAAACAAAACACTAAAAATTATTTGTAGCGTTTAAGCTTTCAATTAGGCTAAGTGAAAAATAAGAACAGCATTTATGTCAAACTTTCAGCCGAAAATGGTCGCTACTGTTGCCACGATTAGAACCACCAGGTTAAATATTCAGGCTCAATTAACCGAACTATGTTTTTACATGCTTTTTACTTTAAAAACGGGTCCAAATATAAGAAAAGCTTTTTCTTCCGTCAATCATTTGGCATCTCGTTTGCATTCAACTGTCGAATTTCCAACGCGATCGATCGATCGATCATGAGACACGTGATAATCGGGTCATTCTTCATTTGTGGTGGCAAGTGATGTCCCTCTACTTTACAACAGTTTAAATAAACTTTAAATACCAATAAATCATTAAATGTTTGCATGTTTGTATTCTGTAGGGTAAACACAATTCGTGCACTGTTAATAGTTACATTTTTATTTTAAAATACATATTTAAATGAGTTTGAGAGATTGCGTTTGTAACAAAATATGCATGTTCCCGCCATACCTCAGGAATGTAATTGCAACAATATAACATTTTTAACAAAAATGAAGTGGTTATATTGTGAATATAGATTTTATTTAACATGTACAACTTTATTAAATTGTTTTTAAAAATAGATATTTTGTTACATTTAAGAAAAAAGTTGTGTCCCCCAAATTCACATCTGTGGTGTTACAACAATGGATGTCGCCCCTTTAAGAAAAGGGGGAAATCTATTTGGGCTACTTCCTATGTGTAAAGGTTATTGCAGGTGCATGGGGAGTACATTCTTTCTTATTAATTTTCTTAAAGTTAGCTAAATTTCTGTCAATTTCATGTGTCGCACTTTATTAGTGTCTGTGGTGTTATATTGATAACTTGCAGATCTGACACATTTTAATCAACATTTTGATAAATACATACTTATTGATATTTTAAAAATGTCCCCTGATCTTGAAATCATCATGATGGCAGCCTCCATTTTAGAAAAGTCTGAATTTAGGCTTATTTGTCTGTGGTGTTACTGTCTTTCCTGGCAAAATGTTACTTTAAATATTGGTAACACCATAGACATACGTGGTTGTGTCACCAGTGTTTGATTAAAATTATTTTAAAAAGTTTAAAAAAATCAAAATGTTCTTAAGCTTCTATTTTAATTGATATAACATATTAAACTAATTTTAAATGCATACCAATATATTTTATTAGAAAAAAACAAGCAAGCATTTTTGCAAATTCTGCCTCTCATTTGCCACCCCAATTGAAGAATTAACCAATCAGTGTTTGACGTCACTGTTTCTTACGTCGCTGTAGATTTTTTTTTAAACCTCTTTGAACAGCAAATAAACATATCATTGTTAAAGGGAAAATTCTGTTACCGATTACTTACCATCCAGTTGTTCCAGAAAAGCTTCTTTCTTCTGTTGAACAAAAAAGAAGATATTTTGAACAATGTTTGTAACCAACCAGTTGCCGGTACCCATTGACTTCCATGGTATTTTTTTTCCATACCATGGAAGTCAATGGCTACCGGCAACTGTTTGCTGTCCAGCATTCCAAGATATATAAAAACAATTCTAACAAATACTAAATTAAACTTAAGAGAAGTTAATCAATATATATTGAAAGTATTTTCGAGAATTTTTTGTCACAAAACAATTTTAACAAATTTACATTTGTGTAAATAAAACCTATAATTAAAATATTACTTCACAAAAATTCAACCTTGCTGTGGAATTAGTAATGAGTTTAACCAATCAGTGACTATAGGTTTACATATTGTAAGGCATTGCCTTTTTACAGTGGCATTGGGTCTGGAAATTTTAGGGCTTGGGTCCACATATGCTCTGTAAAATATATTTTAATTCAGATTTTATTTTGAGCAGTCACATGTTCACCTGGAATGCTGACCCACAACAAAGACTGACCCTTACACGCATACCATTGTTACAGCTTTAGGCATGTCACCTGTTCATCAAAAGGAGAAGATGAAATTTTCAGCCTGCTTTTAATGCCTGCCAAGAACAAAAGGTAATAAATAACCATGATGATGGCTGCCCTCTAAAGCGATGGCTATCTGCCACTGTTTTCCTAGCAGCATAATGCTGCCGCTTTTCACTTCTATGTATAGCCGATTCTATTCCTGTAGTTGTTAGGAGTAATACAAACACCGCACACTTGGTCAAACTCATCTGCCTTGCTTTAGAAGACACCATGGACAGTCAATGGTGCTGTGAATGTCTTCAAAGACAGATTTGACTTCGCAGAAGTGGGTTTTTGTAGATGAAAATGACAGGAGGTAACCTGATGGAGACGAGCAGCCGTGCTGGCTCACAGATCGACATGAGAAAGACGCTTTACCAGCCAATGGGTTTCACGAAAACAATAGTGAAAGTGAGATTTGGTGAAAGTGTCTTTACAGTGGACAGAAGCCTCCTGGAGCAGCATTGTGAATACTTTCGCGCTCTTTTCCAATCTGGGATGAAGGAATGCATGGAGGATGAGATTTGTCTTCAGGTGCCGAGTGTTCATGGCTTTCTGGTCGCTCTCCGTGTGATGCATGGCGAAAGACCCATGCTGAGTGCTGACGAAATTGTTGAAGCCATCCAATGTGCTGCATTCCTTCAGATAGAGCTTCTAACTGAGCATCTCATCAATGTTATCAATTCAGACAACTGTCTACTTATGTATCACACAGCGGCTACTTTTGGTTTATTGAAGCTCTTCAAAAGCACAGCTTTGTTCATTCGCGACATGTATGTAGACCTCAAAGAAGATGTGAAGTGCTTGCCAGAGGATTTGATTAAATATATAGAGTCTTTGGTTCCTAGTACATATGTAACCGTCGGCTCTCATTCGCCAACCATCAAGCTATTGCAGGACTTCATGAGGACCGTTTGTTACCTTGATGAGGATGAGAAAGACTGGAAGGTTCTCACCCACTTGCCTCTCAACGCCAGCACAACCATGGCAGGAGTTACGGTTTTAGACAACAAGCTTTACATTGTTGGAGGAGTCTATGATGTTTCCAATAAAGTTGTGGATTCTGGTTTCTGCTATGATGTTTCTACAGACACCTGGGGCACATTTTCCAGTCCTCAGCAACTTCGCTACAACTGTACTCTGGTAGGCCATGTGGGAGACCTTTATATCATCGGCGGAGAGTTTGAGAAGACCATAATGTCCTCTGTGGAGAAGTATAAAGTCTCAACGGACTCCTGGAGCTTCGCTGCTCATCTTCCAAGACCTGCATCTGCTGTCGCTTGCGCCAAAGCCATGAGAAGACTATTCATCTGCCTTTGGAAACCTAAAGACGCTACTGAGATTTACGAGTACGTTGCGAATAAAGATGAATGGGTGTTAATCACGACACTCGTTCGGCATCAAAGTTACGGACACTGCATGGTGGCCCACAGGGACAATTTGTACGTCATGAGGAACGGGCCATCTGATGATTTTTTGAGGTGCGTGATGGATTGTTACAGTCTGACTTCAGGTCAGTGGACGGCCATGCCAGGGCAGTACGAGAACAGTAAGGGGGCTTTGTTTACTGCGGTAGTGCGAGGCGACTCTGTGTTCACCGTGAACCGCGGAGCGACGGTGGAATACGCCATCGAGGACAATAAATGGAGGATGAAAAAACAAATGACAGGATTTCCAAGAATCGGCTCCATGTGGACGTTCCTTTTGAGACTGCCAAAGCAAAGCAGAGAGCTTTTACAAAAGAAAGATAATGGAGTCGAGATCTACTCTGGCTTCAGCTCAAGTGCTTCTGTGCATTGTGTTGACTGAGTTTATTAATAGAAGCGGTCAATGTTACGTAACAACAGATTCCTAGAATTTCACCTAATGTGACTTTAGTGATTCAAATATTTTAACTGGAAGAAAAAGAAAGAGGTTGCAGGTAGGATTTGCATTTTTTGTATTATTACTTCACAAAAAATAAGGTAAGTGGCTGCTCAAAAGTTGCAAAAAAGACAAAAGCTCATGACTTTCTTGAAATAATTTTAGTTCAAAGAGGAATTTTCCTTACGTAGTATTTGCTGTTCCAATTTATGAACCTTTACACTTGTATTGGACATCTAATGATTAAAAAAAATTCTGTAATTAATTCACTTTCCGAAGTAACTTTTTTTAGTATATATACACTATACCATTTAAAAGTCTCGAAGTTGTCTCTTATGCTCATTAAGACTGAATTTATTTGATCCAAACTACAATAAAAAAAACATAAAATTGTGAACTATTATTACAATTCAAAATGGCTGTTTTCTATTTAATATATTTTAAAATGCTATTTATTCTTGTGATGCATTACATCATTACTCCAGTCTTCAGTGTCACATGACCCTTCAGAAATCATTCTGATATGCTGATTTTCTGTACAAAAATAATTTATTGTTATTATTAATGTTGACACAGTTGTGCTGCTTAATATTTTTGTGGAAACCATGATCTTTTTTTCAGAATTTTTTGTTGAATAGAAAGTTCAAAAGAACAGCATTTATGTGAAAAATATATCTTTTGTAACATTATAATCAATTTAATGCATCCTTGCTTAAAATAAAAGTGAATTTCTTAAAAAAGAAAACTCATACTGACCCCAAACTTTTGAATGGTAGTTTAACATATTTGGAAATAAAAATGGCTATCAGCAATTCTTTATGCAATAGTATATGTATTCAACCTTACAAACCTACATTGTTCTTTGTGTAACTAGTTAACAAATTTCAAGCCTTTTTGTCATCTAATCAGTTCATTTGATTAGTTAACTGCAGCTTAATTTGTGTTAAATCTGATTAACATTTAACTATTCACACACTGCCAGAACAACACAGACCAGTTGGAGGCAAATGTGATTAATGGAAAACGAACAGGCCCTATAAATCTTCACGACTGTATTACACATGATTGATGGTCATTACAGTATATGTTGCCATGGCCACATAAGACCAAAATATAGAAACATTTTCTGTTTTTATATCAAACAAGCCATCTGTAGAACTCACTCCCTGGTGTATCCATACCAGAAGCATCTGGGTCAGATAAGGCCACAATTAAGGAGAGAGCGCAGATCCTTGAAGACTGTGAGAGAAAGTTTAAGATCAGCTGGGAGGATAAACATGATCATCAGAAATGATACTTTATTCATACAATCATTTATGAGCTCATAAACCGGTAAGAGTGTAACAGTGTGGCGACTTGTTGGCTGTTCAAACACGCAAATTATATCCAGACATTCCTGCAAGCTTTCGTAAGTATTGTAGAAGGTCCACTCGTTACATGGGAACCTGAAGACACGCTGATAACTAATCATGTTACCACAATCAAAACATTGTGTCCAAACTCTGGCAGCCTAACAACAGAATCTATAGATCTTGGCAGGACTTTGCTATTCGCTCATGATGTCTGGCAGTTGTTTAACACTGAAAGTAACGTTTTATAGGAACTTTGCCATATAATACTGTTCACGAATACAAAAGAGAAATTGACAAATGAAAGTATGTGTTGACCTCACACAGATTTCACAAATGCTAGTTTTTTCTGAAATGAGAACAATGAGACATGGGTATTTGGTTTTTCTTCCAAATATTTGACTGAAATTTCATACTGAATAGTCATTTTTTTGTTTACAGCGGTCATCTATGCAAATGCATCACCCAAACGCAAATATTTTTTAGGTTACCGATGCCAATGCTGGAGCTCTGCAACAAACTGAACCATTTGTAAGTAAATAATTTATTACATCTGTGTTGACTGACAGATAATATTTCTATACATTACTTCAGGGTTTCCTCAATGAGGGTTCGTGAGGCAAATGCAGTGGGTTTGTGAGTTGATGAAAAGCTAACAATGGACTAAATTCATAAAATAATTAAAAATCAAAAGGCTGCAACTAAAACAAAATTGATAATTCGATGAATGGTTTAGTGCAATTGTTAAATTAAAATTAGTTCAGTCTAATTAGTCTTATGCTCTGTGCACCTTTGCATTATTTCATTTACTAATTTAAAATTAGTACTGCAATTAAAAATTACAAAATTAATTGTGATAATTAAAAATGTAATTAAAATTTAGCATTGTAACAAAATCATTTCAAATAATGATCAAATATTCAGTCTATTTTAAAGTACATCTGCAGTATTACAATAAGTTAAAATAATAATAACTATTTTTTATCACTGAAATGGTCTTTTTCTGTTTACCTTTATATTTTTGTCTTAATATTTTAATAAAAAAAATATAAAACAATTGTTATTTTATCATTGAAATGGTCTCTTTTTGCCTGAATGTTTCAGCAGTAGCATGAGATGTTTACTGATTAAATGTTTATTATATATATTTTTGGCAATTATATATATATATATATATATATATATAATTTTTTTTGAGCCAAAATAATATATGGCTGTGCAGGTATATACTGTAAATGAATAATTACAAAATAAAAACAACCAAAATAAAACACTTACGAAATGATGAAATAGTTTATTTGTTTTCCTGCATGTCATTTGACCATTAATCAACATCAGAGCACCATAAATATGCAAATGTGTTGTTAAATTATTGAAATATTATATTAACTTAAAATCTCAGGAAAATTATTTTATGTCAGAGGGGTTTATGTGACAAAAAACATTTAAATAAATACATATTGCAAATTACACTGTCTCACTTTGGGTTTTCAGCATGTTGTAAGTAAATGGAGGCACCATATAGAAACTGTAAAGATGAATATGATGTTAAAGAGTCCATATATATATTGCTTAACAATTCTAATGCATTTTAAAAAGTTTAATAATTGTATGAATTCTAAGAAAAAAAAAAAAAAACAATACCAGTGGTTTACATTTCAATAAATAAAGCAGCAAAAGTTTGATTGCTACGGAAAACACTATAAAAACACGTTGTTACAGTCATTCTCTGGTGTCGACTGTCAAACTGTGCTTCTCCCCAAGGCCTCAACATGTCTAGAATGTGCAATGAATAAACAGTTCAGCATATGATAAATAAGCAGCAGCTATATGAGCTCGTGAATAGCACAAACCATGATCACAGCTAATTCATTGCGTCATAACATGGATCAGATCAGGCCACGCGGGTCATGAGCTCCTCCAGCGCTCGCTCTCTGTGGTTCTCATGCACCAGAAGAACCTCTTTAATGGCATTCTGCTGGAAGCCCATTTCATCAAACTGAGCAAGAAGGTGAAGGAACTCTTCAGCCTAAAAGAGAGGAACAAATAAGGTTACAATATACATGAACATTCAAAGGTCTTTGGTTGGTAAAAACATTATTATTAAAACTTTTATCCAGCAAGGATGCACTGAATTGATGAAAAGTGACAATAAAAACATTTATAATGATACAAAAAGTTCTATTTCAAAGCGCTGTTCTTTTGAACTTTGTATTCATCAAAGAATCCTGAAAAAACACAGTTTTCTCAAAAAATATGAAGCAGCACAACTGTTTTCAACATTTATAATGATAAGAAATGTTTCTGTAGAAGCAAATCGACATATTATAATGATTTCTGAAGAAGTAATGATGCTGAAAATTCAGCTTTGCATCAAGAATAAATTATATTTTAAACTATATTCAAATATAAAACATATTCAGTTCACAATATTACTGCTTTTACTGTATTTTTTTATCAAATAAATGCAGCCTTGCTGAGCATAAGAGTCTGATTTGAGATAGCACATTAAAAAAAAGTCATATACATGCCTTGGTCTCACAGTTCTGAAACATCTCAAGTGCTTCTTCAACCTGAGCTTCATCATAGCCGAGTTCACATAACCGATCACAAGCCACCAGATAACTCAAGATCTGCAAGAGAACAAGCAAACAATCCTTCATACTGTACATGGACACAAACACAACATATATAACTCCAGGAACGTGATTGAAGAAAAGCCCTCTGAGATTCTCGAACGCTTCATGAAAACAAGGCCAGGTCGAGTTCTAATGGGCTTTTGGGGAGCACTGGTTTATCCCCTAACACGAAGTAATTAGATCAACTGATCTGGTTATCAGCAGCACTGTTGATGCAACAGTACGTCATCATAGCTGTGGACTAATGAAAACTCATTAGCTAGATGTGAGCTATCATGATTCATGATAAGAGTGGATGTCAGGCTCAGAGTGGACTGTGAAACATGAGCCATGGAGGAGCGGCTGGTCTGATTAATCTGGGTAACAAGATGAGCTGTGTTGATTCAAATCTGATCATCCTTCCCAAGCAGCTGTCTGATGTCATGCTGAACGCCTCACTGGGCAACTGAGGATACAAATTCATCAGGCCTCGCTGGCCAGAAAGTCAATGACTTCACAGACACATCATCACATCGCTTCAGGGCTTTCAAGCTAGCTAATGATCTAGAACAAATTCAAGTAAGCTTTGGACACAGCAAAACTACAATGCTTCATTTTTGGTACAAATGGACTCATAAGCTGAGAAAAGTGGTAGGGCCTATTATTCTTAAATGTAAAAAAATAAATAAAATATAATAAATATAATAATAATGATAATAATAATAAATAAAATATTAATTTTCGATAACAACAACAATAATAATAATAATAATAATAATAATTATTATTATTATTATTATCATTATTATTAAATTGTATTATTATTATTACTACTACTATTATTATTTACAAACAATAGAAATTATTATTATTATTATTATTATTATTATTACTATTATTAATAATAATATTATTATAAATTGCTTTATAAATAATAATAGCAATATTAATAATAATATTATTATTATTATTAAAAATATAATAAACAATTACAAATAAGTATTTCATTTGTTAAAAATTTAATAATTAATTTATAAGACTTTCTTTCTACCAGCCACCAAACCACACACACAAGATTGTTATTTTATCAATAATGATATTCTTTTATAGTTTTTTGAATATTTTGAATTAGATTTATTATACTTTTTTTTTTTTACAGGTTTTTGTAATTTTTTTAAATGCCACAGATTTTTACTTTTTATTAGTTTATATTTGCTATTTATTAGCTTATTTAGTACTTCAAATAAACTTTGTTTACTGTGCACTTTAGTACTTCAAAACAAAAATGAGAAAATTTGCCTGAAATAATTGTATTTATTTATTTATTTATTTATTTATTTATATGTTTGTTTTTATTATTATTATTATTTGTATATTTCAGCTATCTTTTATTTCAAAAAACAGAAGGCAGTCAAAAATGAATTAAGGTACCTTATTAAACAAAATGTGATGTGATCATACAATTATTTTATCAGTATCGCAAATCTGATTTTACACAGAGCAGTCAACTGCACAGCAAGTTTTCTTCAGCAAACCTCTCTGGCTGTATTTAGCTCCACTGTCTTCAAATGCTGAGTTATTGATAGTCTTTTTCTCATAAACCCATTTAAATAAACTTCATTGTCATTTTTTCCACAATGCCCTACAACGTTAATGACATTTGCCAATGAGGATGGCTTCATGACTCAAGTGTTCTCCTGAGGGAAGCTTTGTAATGCTGAGAACTAGATACTAGCACATTTTGGAAACTTCAGGGGGATCTGGTATCTATTTTTGTTGATTTTTTCTCTCTCATCATACCCAGAATCAGATAAAAGAGGATGGAACAGATGTTTTCCTGTGACACAGAGCTGAAACTGAAGCACACAGGGATTGAGAGTGAAATCTCTGCCAACGATTTCTGACGTTACTTAAGTTTGTCAGGATGAATACAGTATATCTGATAAAACAAATTAAATAAAACAGCAGGTGCTTTTCAAACAGACCTTCTCCAGTGACCTGGATAGACAAATGCTTTCATGGACATATTGTTATGAGACTGAAAGAACACTGTAAAAAATTTCACCAATTGCAACTTAAAAACTAAAGTTCAGTTGCTGCTTTAAATTGGTAAGTAATCAACATGGTTGTTTCTACTGAAATTATATTAAGCCGACTTTAACAAATCAAGTTGAATCTTATATAATTAATACAACTCACATAATTTATTTTGATGAGTAAAATGAATGTAAAAACATAAGTTGCCATGACTTACTGATGATAAAATTTTATACAGTGTACTGAACTGAGAAAAAAAAACATGAATACCAGTCTCTAAAAAAAAGGTGCAGATACGAGTAACAAAAAATCTTTGCTTTAGTATTTGAAATATTTTTTTTTTAGTCATCAAATCTAAGAAATTTCACAAATGAAAGTATGACAATTATTTATATTTTATTTATATTTATTATATAAATTGTTGACAAATATTAATAAATACTATATTATTATAGAAATAAATTAATAATATTTATGTGTTATAGTATTTATTAAGATTTTGTATTAGCATTTATTCTTAAATTTATTGTATTTTCATTTTAGTTTAGTACATGTTTTTGACATTTTTTAAATTTTTCTATTTAGCTTTATTTAAGTTGTTTTAGTTTAAACATTTTAGTGCTTCAACTTCAATTGATTTTTAGTTAGTTGCCAAGGCAGAATTTTTAATCTTCATTCAAGTAACTTAAATTTAATCTATTATTTCTATTTTATTTCAGATTTATTTCAATTTATTACATTTTTAATTTCAAATAAATGATTACTTTTATAAAGCATTTCAAACCTAGTCTAAACGTTTTATAATTATGAGAAAATGTGGTCCAGCATTCATAGTGCACACTCACAACTGAACTATGCTGGCAATACCCAGCATGCACTTTGATTGACCTTCCCCTGCGATACACCAAGGACGGTGCAAAGAATCTCAGCATTAAACCTCAACCCGCGAACGAATCCCATCTCTTATTTCACACTGAATCCCTGTAACAGATCTCCCTCACTGACCTGCTCTGGACTCTGCTGGCCAGTTTTCTGCAGGGCGATGATGGCCGTACGGAGAGAGTAGCCCCGCTCAGTCACAGCCGCCAGCAGCTCCCTCTCCTCTGGGCTGAGAGCGGAGAGCAGCTCGACTGAAGAGTCCAGGACGGCAGCGTGGGAATTGAGTGGCCGTGATGGGGCCGGGGGGGAGGATGAACCCTGGGCCTGGAAAAAACAACAACAGGGCCTCATGGTCACAGTACCCTTGAGAGATGAGGGCAGGAAACACAATACTGAGAAAACCTAGAATGATAAACACACTATTGTTGGTGTAAGGTTTGATTCACGCTTAAAAACAACATTTTAAATATGTTCTGAAAACATCTGCATCAATGCTTTCGGTAGACGCATTTATCTAAAGCGATTTACAGCGTATTCAAGATGTCCACTTTATCAGTATATGTATTTCTTGGGAATCGAACCCATGACCTTGGTGTTATTAATCAGTGTTGGGGGTAACGCATTACAAGTAGGGATGCACGATATTGGATTTTGCCGATATCTGATATGCCGATATTTTTCAACTCATTTTGCCCGATACCGATACATTTCCTTTTGTTTGGAAACAACACCAAGTCTCTCCTGTGCAGAAATTATAAGCAAAATATTTTAAATTTTGGTTAGTTTTTAACAAGAACTTATTTGTTGGAATTAAATAAACAATAATGAAGATTTTTTGACAGTACATTGAAGCTTTGAAAATAACTATAAATAAACTATATATCAATCGCTGCATTTTTTTTCCCAGAAAGATGCAGTGTTAACCCTGACATTTTATTTTAAGATTTAACATTTGTAAATGGTCTAAAGCAAAAGTCTGAAAATCTTTTAGAGCTTATGATTTGTTTAAAAAATAAAACATATTACACATTACTGAATAAATCAGTATATATAAAATTGTCATTTACAATATTCATGTCATGTGTGTGATTTTTTTTTAATGTAATCTATAGCTTCTGACCTTTAAATCAAAACATACTCATTATTTTATGACATCAATTACTGCTTTATTTAATCAGAAACATAGTCTAAACGTTATTTGTGTAGGCTATTTTACTTTTAATTTAATTAGAAGTAGGCCAACAGCACCCCCTACAGATTAAAACTAGTTACAGAGAGGGCATTAGGACCCGGGGGAGGCTGCCGCTGCACGTGCTATTACTGTTTACTCTGTCATACACCGAAAGTGTCATTCTGTACATGCATTCACAGATTAAATGCAGCGATCCAAAAGAGCGAGTCTAATCATCATTCAGACAAAACTTTGCTTCAAGAATTAGCCACGCTGATCTAATCACTAGAACACCCTGAGCACATGTGAGTTAACGTATTCCTCTTATCGGCAAGACATATCGGCATAATTTTTCATATCGAGCCAATGCCGATATTTACATTTAAAGCCATTATCGGCCGATTCCGACATCAGTCCGATAATATCGTGCATCCCTAATTACAAGTAACGCGAGTTATGTAATGAGATTACTTTTTTTTTCAAGTAACTAGTATAGTAAAGCATTACTTTTTAATTTACAAGAAAATATCTGAGTTACTTTTTCAAATAAGCCAGTTACTTTTTTCCCCATTTATTGATTGACAGGTTTCCTGTCCCCATGTTGAGAGAAATTGGCAGTACGATGTTACTATAGCTCTAGAATAAATGTGAACATGCATTAATTAATCTCACTCGCAAAAAAAAAACTGATTCAGTATACCTCAAAATGAATACAAACCTGCAATAATTAGATGTTAAAAAACACAAATATCCTTTATGTATTTAATCTCATTTTATTAACCAATGTCTTTTCTGCTGAACTTCAATTCAACTATACTAATAAGCAAAAATTACTGTATTTGTGCTTTTTTTATTGCTGAAGTGTGTTGAACTTTCTTCGTCTGCTTTCTACTGTACAGACGTGAATTTACTGTGCCTTCAGCCTGAGGCTTATTCATTTCATTTTGGTGTGAAAGGGCTTTTAAATTTGCCAAAAATAGAACTTTTTTATATTAAAAACAAACAAGCAAGCCCTGGCCAGATTTAAAATGTAACGCAAAAGTAATGTAATGCATTACTTTTCATGAAAAGTAACTAAGTGACGTAATTAGTTACTTTTTAGTAATTAGTTACTTTTACTTACAATATTGTGTAACACAATATTGTAATGCATTACTTTTAAAAGTAACTTTCCCCAACACTGTTATTAATGCCATTCTCTACCAGCTGTGCTACAGAGAGATAAACCAACCAACAAATTATCGAGGTCCACACGCCTTAAAGTTCACCAAAAAATGTAAATTCTGTCATCATTTAGCCACTGACTTCTAGTACTTCCATAGACTTCCAATGGCTACCGGCAACAATCCTCAGTAGAATAAAGAAACTCATACAGCTTCGGAACAGCTTGAGGGTGAGTAAATGATGACAGAATTTTCATGCATAAAAATATAATGCATATTATTTAGCAAACCTTAAATCTGAGATAAAAATGACCATTTTAAGCAATTTTAGGTAATTTACCATATAGTTTTTAACCTTTTATAGTGCCACCTATTGCGCAATCGCCATAAAAGTTTGCATGATTCTTTAGAATCATATGTTGCACATATTCACCAAATCTCATGAAGTTTTTAGGTTTTGTTTAGGAATTACAGGCTTTTGGGTAATTTGGTCATGCCAATGACCTTGTTATAGCTACTCAAACACTAAAGTTCACAAAGGGTTTCTTGAGTCTCCAACGAAGCCTGGAAGAAATATCCAAACATGGAATAAAACAACAGAAAAGGTCCGGAAAATGCATTTAATTCTTTTCCCGTTGATGTTTAAAAAACCTCACTAACTGTAATGAAAAAGCTGCAATGAAAAACTACAAGCCCCCTGTCATATTCAGTGCACCGTGACCGTGCGGCCGAGCAGGAGATGATGTCATAAGCATTAATAAAGTGTTGGATTAGACTGTCAACAAAAGGCGTAACCTTGCATCGTAGCTTCGCTGAGAAAGACATTTCCTGAGCACTTCCACTCGCTAATCCAGATGAATTTGTTGCAGCTTGGGAAGATTCCAGGAAAAGACTTAGCACTCGCTATTATTAGCTAGTTCATCTTCTGAGACATTGCAGAAATGTGCACCAAGAAAAAAAAACAACAACAACAACAAGAGAGAAGTACTTCGGAGAAGTCGTTCATGTCTAATATCTGAATGAATTGAATGGGATGCTCAGACAGTCATTTCTTGAGGAACAACAAAATACCTTGCAGTCACAGTGAGACATATTAGCGCAGGATTTACAATGAATCCTTCTGGAACGTGGTGAGAAATGACTAAATGCTTCTGGAAGACCAGCAGGACTCTGATGTCTCTTGCTCGAGTGATTAAAATACCTTTCTGGACTTATTGGAGGCTTGTCAGTTAAAGCCATTTATAGTAAGGGCCAACGGTTGCCTTCTAAGGACAACTGTTATTGTGAGCTCTGAACTATTAAAAACTTCAGTGAATTGGCAACTGTCTTCATAGACATACAAAAAATATTTTGTAAATAGGTTAAAGAAATGAGTTGTCTGTGCAGGGCTGTATTTATACTCCCAAAGAGTACAAACTGTGATTTCGGTACATCAAAACTTACCCAAACATAAAGCAGAGTGTCGTTTATTTAAAGTGTTTATTGTTTCAGAGCCACTAATGACTTGCCATTTGCAGTAAATTTAAACCACACCTTTTGGCATCTAAATGAACCATGTGTCTGAAATCTATGCTGAGAAGGATGTGTGCATATATGAGCGGGCGCAAGATTACTATACTTTTAGTCCCATTGCTTGAAATATTTGATTAGTATCCACTCTTCCCACTGACAACAAAGGAGCAAGAAGAAATTTATTTTGATTAGCATTAACAGCAGATATCACTGAAACAGGAGACCTGAAAAGTCACACTTGGTCTCTAAGACAACTCTACACTTTGTAAAAACAAACAGAATTGCATTCTGGTTTACTGAAGTGTCTTTGGAGGCTATGGATTGCCTTTAGTTTAAGGCCACATTTACCTTTGCATGGCAAAATTATGTTGAGCGAAATGCAGGTGTCTCATTAGGAGTAAGTGCAACTTATGATTATCTGTGAAGTATACAATATTGCAGGGTGTCACATTTGTAGCTGTAGGTTTCAAAAAGCATATTTTTGTAGGCCAAAACCCATTAACGCGTTTGCATTTTAGCACTTCAGTTTCCACTTTCCTAAAATCATTGTGTTTTTTAATGGGTCTTTGGTTAAATGCCTGAAATAAAGGTCAGTGGTGAACAGAAGCTCAAGATATTTTCATGTTTTCAACATAAAATACACCTGTAATACCCTCTTGTAATTTTTTTTTAAAGCTTTTACTTGTCTTGAAAAATCTGGTTACTAGGGGCTAAATGGGACATTAAACATCACGCATAACAGGAAAACTCATCTTCTCACTAATCCACTTTTACAGCCTCTGTGTATTTATATTCACACACTTGCAAACTAACTCAAACTTTAGAGAAATGTTTTTTAAATAAAGATTGAAGAGCTTATTGATGACTATGTTGAAGTCTAGCGACTGTAGTGTAGCTTGTTTAGTGTTTAGTTTTTGAATCTGCCAAATGTATTTAGGCTTCAAAATTGAAAAGATTGAAGATTACGCTGCTAAACACAATGTGTCATAATCATAAACTTTTGTTGGTCACAGACCTTATTTTCTGCAACAATCCAAAAACCAATGGAAAAATCCTTTTGGGTTTTTTGGGTGATGCAAACTTCCAGGTTGGCCTACAAAATACGTAATCACTCTAGCGCTCTACAGTGCACTTTATTTCATATCCAAAGTGTGGATTCAGAGGCAGACTGCAAGAGTTGAAGATGAAGTCTTACCTTTGGGGTGGGATTGTTGATGCATTCAGACTGCAAGTTGTTGGGGGAGATTGTGGGAGATGCATTTGAACGACTAGAGGAGCTCTGACTCCTCTGGAAGTTTCTTTTGGGTGAGTTGCGCCTGCAGAGGGAAGACGACATCCCCCGGTGCTGCGCGGCGAGACAAGGTGAAGGCAGCTTGAGGAAGTTTGATGATCCACAAGTGTGCAAGTCTTTCAACCCTGGTCCTTGTCTTGGCAAACCACCTGATTTGGACTGAGCAAGAGCGGCCCCATCTTCTTCTGTAAACTCTTCATCTTCCGAATCAGAGATGGTGAATTTGACTCGAGCGTTCATCGTGCGGTAGTGGGCCGCGTTTAAACTGCGGCTGCGGGGACGAGGGTTGGGTTCCCAGAAGTCACTGCTCCAGCGGCTGGCTAACCTGCTCTCCTGAGGGCTGCTGAACATAATCCAGTATGGAGGACAGGTCGCCGTCAGCTCGCAGGAAGAGCGGGGATTGAGGGTTGAATAGCCGCACTGGAGACCCGTGAGAACCCAGTTCTCCAGGCTGAACACATACTGAAATATCAAAACACAAAGAGACATCTTTAGATTTGAGTTTCACAAACTAACATCAGTGTCAAACATCATCTGATGACAATGTTTTTCATAATTCGCAGTTTACACGCCAAGTCTACATCAAAATGGAGCCAACTGGGAACATGTCAGTCCTATTCTGACTACAAAAACACAATCTATTTTTAACTTGCAACCCTATTACTTGCATTACAAATATCACTTTTTTTTTGGAATCTTCAGACTAGAAAAATAAGCTTATGATGGTATTACCCTAGAAATAATATACACAATTTTGAAAGGAAAACATTCTCTTAAACCTGGAATACACTACATGGATTTTACCCCAGATTTTGGCCCTGATTTGCAGTCTAGATGACTCGAAGCTATGTACCAAAAAGCAGAGATAGTCTGCAGATTTTGGGTAGTTGGAACTGACCGATCTTGCAGAAAACCACATATTGTATGATGTGCACAGTTTCCAATTTTTTCGCTCCATCTAAGAATCCGTGCAGTCAGAGGATATCAGACACGTTTTATATTTTGAGCCAGTTTTAAACTTTTTTTTTTTTAATTTTCATGCATCTCCAAGCAACAAGATGCACATTTCTGTGAGTTTGTTACATTCGGAATGACTTGAAAGTCTGCTAATGTGTCATCCTCGATCGTTTAGTGCATATGATGCCCATTTTTTCTCAGTTACCATTTCTAAAATCAGCATGTGTATCATACCTAATGTTTTAAAAACTGTTCATATTTTAAAAGTCTTGTAGTATTTCAGCTTTTAGTTGTATGCATAGGCTTTTGCTAACAATATAACTAATATAAATGAATGACAACCACTTCTAGACTTTACAGTCAAAGCTCCTTCACTTGGGGAATAAATGAATCAAAGACATGCATTTCATCAAAAGCAATGGTAACTGAAAACGTTTGAGTGATTCTGCATTCAAGCCACTAGGTGTCAGTATAAAGTCCATGGCCACTATGATCAACAAAACAATTGAATACAAGATTAGGGATAATTCCAAATAATTGCATAAATACTGCACTGATTAGCTATAAAGTAAAGATTTGCACTAGTTGCACTAGTAACTTCAACTTCATCTAAATGTATGCTGAGCTAGTGCTATGGGAATCCCTCTTAATACTACTAACATCTGCCGTTATCAGCATTATGAATCATCGAGCACCACACAACAGATGTGAAAAAGAAAAGTATTCACACCAGCCAAATATTACACAACAATTTGCATCCCATTCAATTCCTAAATGCAAAATCAAGCGTGCAATGCTCTAAGGCAGGTACACAATGTTGTTCTTGGACAGACGTGGGACAAATGACTAAGAATTTACAGAAACTCAAGTTCAACACACAGCCATAAAAGGTTCACATTAGCTTATTTCGCTTAGATTGTAATAGCCCCTGACAGCAGTATGTTTTCTTTGCAAATACCTTGACCAGTAACACACAAACCCTTAGGAGTTTTAGGCATTTTATCCCAACGGATCTACAGTAACAATTACATCAACTATGTTCCATTGATTACTGACAGCCAAGAACTCTTTTCACCCTCACTGTTTAGTTTATGTAATAGGAGATATAATTGTGCTGTATTTTTGACATGGTCCTCATGTCGTTCGCACACCTCTGGGCTACCCAAACAGCGTACTAGACAGATTACATGTCAGTGTAATTATAGAGCAATCACAGATGGGAATGGGTTAGAGGTGGCAGGGATATGCTTACACCAATGCAAGTTACAAGTGTCTTTGCATTTTCCCATGACCTTGTTAGTGACAGCCTGCACTCAGTCAAAATTACATTAAGGCTGATGGTTGCTGTAATCAGTGGGTGCTCATGGCAAATTACATTGAGCCTAATGCAGTTTATGGAAGTTGCAGATACTCTCTCGGGACCGGTCTTTACGATTTCAGAAACACATTCAGTAATTTAGTTCCCTTGAGAGGTGCCTCCTCTCGATCTGTGTTGAATATATGTCATACAGGCTGCATAAAGTACTCTACCTTTAATGTTTGTTATTTTTTCAAAAGAAATTAATCATTTTATTCAGCAAGAAAATTGTTCAAAAGTAACAGTAAAGATATTTATAGGGTTACAAAGAATTTTCATAGTTTCAAATAGTGCTCTTTCGAACTTTTTATTTATAAAAAATGTTTTGTTTGCACAAAAATATTAAGCAGCACAAGTGTTTTCAACACTGATAATAATAATAAATGTGTCTTGAGCAGCAAATCAGCATATTAGAATGATTTCTGAAGGATCTTGTGACACTGAAGACTGGAGTAATGATGCTGAGAATTAAAATAGAAAATAGCTATTTGAAATTGCAATAATCTTTCACAATTTTACTGTTATTGCTGTATTTTTATCAAATAAATGCAGCCTTGGTGAGCATAAGAGACTAAATTTAAAAACATTTTTGACTGAGCACAAAGCAATAGTGTATATGGATGGATGCTGAAGCAATATTTAAAATATATAATTGTCAGTGAATCATGAAACAGTATATTAAACTTAAAAAAAATACAACTCCTTAATATCTTTATTATTTTGTTTCAATATCTTATCCCATAAAACAGCAATGGGATTAAATGGACAGAAAATGCATGCTCCAGATTCAGTGATTCTCCTCCTTAGAATTATTATTATCTCAGGTTTCTCTTCAGTTTCACAAAATCTCAGTCTGGGCTCACAAATGACAACATACTAAAGTCCACAATCAAAAGTCTTGAACATTTCTCATACAGTTCATCCAAGAACAAATAATCTGAGAACTGCATTCAGACACCCAATAAAATTCATCTTGGGACCAGCAAGTTAAAAAGTAATTCCCAAAATGGCTCAGGAAAAGAATAACTGCAATTGTTTGATGATGTAAAAAGTGTGTGTTAAGTGTCCAAATGCATTTTGATGCCAACTGATAACGTCAGGTCAGAAAAATGCATTTTACAGAGTATCAGACCTCAGTTTCCTGCAGTATTTTCAGGTAGTCAGGCAGAGTGATTTCTGGAGCTGAGATAAGCTTGACCTCTTCCTTTGCATCCTCAAGGAAGCCCAGAGGGATCTTAAAGGGCACCTCATCCAGACAAGACATTTCACCCCTATCTGAAAACAGAAAAGGCAAATAAATAAAGAAACGTCTGACACCAAGTCAACCTAATCTATGCCCCAGATCTCTCATTATGGGTTTTAAAAGCACACCATCTGTCAAAGGTTTGGAATGTTAGAATGATTTCTGAACAATGCATGACAAAAACCACATACACAAAAACTACATCTGCATGTTTTTCTCAAGTTGTTGCTTCTCAGAAAACACCTACGTGTTCTACGTTTGTCTGAAACGTCTCTATATTTGTTTACCTGTTACACAATAGTAAGGAGACTAGAGGATTAGGGATTAAAGATTACTGAGACTAGACCACCTGACCGTCTCAACGTCACCGCCGTGTGTCACGACACATGCTTCATCATATGTACACCTGCCAGAAACCTTACTGGAAGAGATTGTGCATTTTTCTCAAGACTAGTTATAGATTGTCCGAAAGCAGTTATAGCAATTATCTTAGGAAAACCTGGCACAATGTTAATGAAAAGTCAGTGTCCTGCACCAGACGGCCTGCTGACGCTCTTCACTATGGCAGAGTGCTGGGACAGATGCTCAGATCTGATCCTAATATGCTGCTCCACACCTTTTGCACCAGATGCTTTTTAGATTTTCAATCTGAGCCGAGTCTTAATAGCCAGGTGCTTGGTAAGCGCTTAAGTTGTTTTCCTTCTTGTGCAAGAAAGAACAATGGAAAGTTCAATAAGTTGCAGTATTCTGCCTAAAGCACAGGCAGAAGATCCTGCAAATGAGTGATCTACATCAGTGCCTCACTGAAAAAAAGGTGTAGAATTTACATTGATGCTAGAGAAAACTTAGCTACTGAAATAAACACTTGGGTATATCTAATACTATATACAATAAGGTTCCATTTGTTAAAATCAGTTAACTGCATCAGTTAACATGAACTAACAATGAAATTTAAAAAAAAAAAAAAAAAAAAAAGCATTTATTAAGCTAAATTAATGTTAATTTCAGCATTTGTTAATATATTAATAAAATCAGAAGTTGTATCTGTTACTATCATTTAATGGACCTGAGTCAACAAACTAACAACAAACTAATTAACATTAATTATCATTAAGAACACTGTAACAAAGGTATTGCTTATTGTAAGTTGATATTAGTTAATTCATTAACATTTACTAATAGGACCTTACCGTGAAGTGCTACTCAAAACAGCTTACTTAATTTGACATAACAGCAAATTAAATAATGAATTTAAGAGAAATATTTAAATAATAATATTTATTTATTTATTAGAAAGTCTCAGAAATCTCTTCTTTTAAATTTTGGGTTTTTTAAAGACATGCTGCACTATTGTAATTATATACTGTACTGAAAAAAAATGTTGTACACCTTTTATAATAAAGTGAAGATGTTTCACGTAATATCTGTATTAAAAAGTTTAATATTATATTAGAAATGTTACATATTTCTATATTATACGTAAATACTATAAAAGATTTATAAATATATAAAATTCTACATTACATTTATATCACATACACTGAAATCAAACAGCCTTCATTTAAACTGATGACATTAATGAAAATAATCACTCAACACAACATTATTAAAAAGAACAAAGAATTCAAAATTAATATAATTAAATGTACTTTTTAAACAAACAAATTTATCAAACAAAAAAACCTGTAAATTTAAATAATTAGTTTAAAGTACATTAGCCATTTCACACATACTCTCCTCAAAACTAGAAGTTAATGGTGAGTTTTAATGAATGTTTACTCACCTCCTGGGTCTCCTGCGTGTGGCTGGTCTCTGTGGTGTGATGTGGACAGTGTTACCGTCACTCTTCACAGAGCCGTGTGTTGATTCCTCTGCTCCACTAATCCACTGCCACAACACACACACTGACACTGGCTGTTTACCTGAGCCGCACACACCTACAGGAAGTCAACCTAAAGCATCCACATTTAGAAAACCATCACATTTATTTTCTTTGACAGGTAAAGTATTCTTTCGTCACGTGAAATATTACACAAAGATAAAGTATCTGTACATATCTAGACGTGTTATTATTTGTAAACAACACAATCAACCTGATTGTCTTAAGCAGTCCACGGGAAAACAACGTGACATAATCAGTCTTCTGGCGTTTTCACAGAACAGCATGTGACGTGTTTTCAAGGACTACTAATAGAATGATCTTCCTTCAAATAAATGGGTGAATCTCTGCCGATAACCTGTACAACTCATATTTCACCCTAAATCTAAGCCTATTTTTTTGCATCATAGCATTATTTTTATGAAAATTATGAACCAACCTTATTCTCATTACTATATAATACAAAAAAAAAACAGTATGTATAAGTGTTTATATATATATATATCTTTAAATTATATATAATTTCATAGCATTGTTTTCATGAAAATTTAGCACAAATCTTTCTATTTTCATTACCATAATACCGAAAATGATTGAGAACAGAAGGGTTTGTGCTAAATTTTCATGAAAATAATGTTAAATACATATATCTAATAACAATCACCGCTGGAAATAGTGACAGTTACATTAAAACTAAATTCCAAGCACATTATGGTAATTAGAATTTGTGTAAAATGCACTTAATCATAAAAATAATGTCAAAATGTAAAAAATTTAAATGGCCCTAAAAAAAGCTTAATTTTTTCCGTTTAATTTAAAAAAAAAATTAACGCAATGTATAATTCCTTTGATTTTAGGGTGAAATGTTTTTGTGAGATTCACCCAAAACTTGTATAACTGAATCTAGTCACACATTTTCCCAGCCAAACATGTTTCCCTCAGATGTATTAACGGTCCGTTGTGTCATAAGCGTCATTTCTCCAGGGCCGTGGCCCAGATGTCGTCGGCTGGTTGGTCGGGCAGAACCCAGCTCTGAGGAACCGATGTACCGTCAGGGTGTTCGGCAGAAACCAGGAACTGATCCCACTCTCTCCTGTCAGGAGAAATGCGATATGAACACATTCTTTGAGTTATGTCACATTTACTCAGAGAGTTATTTTTAGAACTTATTTCTGATCTGAAAATAGACCTTATTTGAATCAGCGCAGGAAGAGAGCGCTCTGCTTGTGTGTAGTAATCTAGGAACGGCTGAAGAGGGTGATCAGGAGGCAATTTAGCTAAAGAAAAACAAAGGAATACAGTTTACATGTATGCAATTGAACAACTGCACATTTTATGTTATGAGAATCTACATCTTCCGTTTTGTGCAGAGGTATCTATAGAACATAGCATTTACTAACAATGAAGCAGTGGAACAAGTTCCATATAAATACCACTGCACAAAAAGACCAACAGGAGGTTTATTCTCTACTATTTCAAGATGTGCTACACTATACACACTACATTGCCAAAAGTATTGGGTCGCCCCCTTCTAATGAACAGGTTTGTCTAATTTAGTAATTTCTATGAGTACAAATCTTAATGTTAAAGCATATAATGATATTCTAGGAAATTGTGTGCTTCTAATATTATAGCAACAGTTTGGACAGGACCTTTTTCTATTCTAACATGACAATGCCGCTGTGTATAAGGCAAGGTTCAAAAAGAAAATGATTGATTCAGTCAGTGTGGAAGAACTTGACTGGTCTGCATAAAACCAAGTCCTAATCTCAGTTGAACACCTCTGGTGTGACTGTAAATGCAGACCTTGAGCCAGAAACTCATCACCAAACACCAATGACTTGTACATATGGGTACAGTCATTCTAGACACACTTCCAAAACTGTTGCAACAGAGATGGAAATACAATTTTTAAATACATGAATTATGTTCCCATCGTTGTTGCCACAGATTTGGAAGTGCATTTTTCTGCTCTAAAGAAGGGGGTGTCCCAATACTTTTGTCTATATAGTGTATGTACAAGTCATTGGTGTTTGGTGATGAGTTTTTTGGCTCAAGGTCTGTGATGAAGCAGTCACACCAGAGGTGTTCAACTGGGATTAGGACCAGTCAAGTTCTTCCACACTGACTGAATCAATCATTTTCTTTTTAAACCTTGTCTTATACACAGAGGCATTGTCATGTTAGAATAGAAAAGGGTCCTGTCCAAACTGTTGCTATAATATTAGAAGCACACAATTTCCTAGAATATCATTATATGCTTTAACATTAAGATTTGTACTCATAGAAATTACTAAAGTAGACAAACCTGTTCATTAGAAGGGGGCGACCCAATACTTTTGGCAATACAGTGTATATCTGTACATGGAGTGAAGCACATACTGAAATAGTACAGGGACTCAAAAATGACTATACTGCCAACTTGTGGTGTCTTTAGGAAAACAAGCCTAAAGAATGAACAGGAAACTTGCTTTGGACCTATATTGTAATTCTATTCTTTAAAAAAAACAAACAACAACAAAAAAAATGTCCCTTTTAGACTTGCACTCTATTAATTTACTAACTGCTTGTTTTCTTTAAAAAAAAAAAAAAAAACTAGCTTTTCTAATTTTTGTATTCTAGCTATTAGTTTTCTTTTTATTTATTATACAATTAACAAAAGTAAAAAGGCCTCTAACACTAGCTTGCTCTATTCTTTTTCTATTCTATCTGTTTTATTTTTATTTATTATATAATTTAAAAAAACCTTGCTATGTGTACTGCGTTAAGCTAACAGAGACTTGTTATAGCACTTGCGTATCATTGCTCTTTTGTTGATTTTGATTGCTTCCATTGTCCTCATTTGTAAGTCGCTTTGGATAAAAGCGTCTGCTAAATGACTACATATAGTTTCGTACATATAAACATTAATAGTGTAGATAGAAAGATAGATAGATCGATAGATAGATAGATAGATAGATAGATAAATAGATAGATAGAGATGTACATGTAAAATTACCTCCAAACAGCATAGCATCCACCTCTTGCTTCTTCTGCAGCAGCTTCTCTTTTTCTTTCTTCTGTCGTTTCTCGCGGTCTCGTTTACGCTCCTCCTCCTGCTCTCCCTCCAGCATGACTCTCAGAGCTTTCTCCTCTGTTGCGTACACAGCCGTGCGTTTACGGATCAGACTTCTCAACCGCTCCAAGTGACCCTCAAATCTCTCATCGCTCTCCTTTCCTGGAAACATGCCTGTTAAAATAGGAAAAATAAAAAAGGAAATCAAGCAGGTGAAGTAATTAAGCTAAATGATTTTTGGATGTTAAAATGCTTTTCCTTGCAAAAACAACTATAAATAAATAAGCTGTTCGTAGACTGATTTTTCCATAAGGTGTGAACAATATGGTTATGCAAAACAAACTGACAAGATCAATTTCTTAGGGATAATATTTTACGGTAAATCATGCAAACAAAATCTAATTTTTCTGTTTTACCCTTCCTGGCCGCAGCCTCTTTCCGGAGTTTTCTGAGTTTTTCCAGAGACTTGAGGATGTCCAGCATTCTTTTGGCATCAGCTTGTTTCTTTCTGACCTCTGAGAGAACAGCATCAGCAGCCAGCTTCAACTCTTTCTCCTGGACAACAACAGAACATTTAGATCAGACATTGCTGGATATACAAATACATACTCTTAAATATATTGTTCCTTTGAGTCAGTTCTTTCAACGGAAAAAGTCATTAAGAAACATTTGCTAGTTAAAGTGATACTTAATAAGGACTAACAGGATATTGAGGAAAAAGGAAAAAATATAATCTGATTATAAACCAATATTCACAAAAAAAAAAAAAACATCCGATTTTAAAAGTCTGATTTTCTTAATCAGCCATTAGTGTGAAATTAATTCAAATTCACAATATATTTTATTTTCTCTTAACTGAAAGATTTTGACAAAAGAAATTGATTTAAAATAAATTTAAAAAATATATTATTCATATATCTAAATAATATAGTATAACATTAATTACAACTACATAATATAAATTATTTAGAGAATATCTTAAAAACATAGTATTATATTAATAAAATAGTATAAAAATAATTGTCTATAAAGTATAATAATAGAATAAAAATAATAGCATAATATTAATTGAGACATATGTATATATATATATATATATATATATATATATATGTAATTTTCTATACAGTATAATAGAATAAAAATAATAGCATAATATTAATTAATGAGATGTGTATATATATATATATATATATAGAACATGAAATATATGATGTGGATATCTAAATAATATAGTACAAGATTAACAAATATTATTAATTAAATAATATATATTAATTAAAATTATATTAAATATTAATTACTTACATAACATTTAAATAATATGGCATATTATTAATATAGTATAATAATAAATGCATACATAGTATAATTAACAATAAAATCATCATAATAATAGTGCAGCATTAATTAACAATAAACTAAAAATATTGATATAGAACAAATGAAATATGATTAGGATATCTAAATAATATAGTATAACATTATTATAATAGCATTATAAAATAATAATATAGTATAATATTAATTAATATTTATAAATATAATATGGGACATTATAAGAAACATATGATGGGGACATTAAAGAATAATGGATAACAGGATTGAACCATTGGTGGCAAAACTGAGTGTGTCGCGCCCACTATTGGAAGATACTGATATAAGCTGAGTTTTCCTCACTCTGTTCTTCTCCTCCACTTCTTGAATGCGTTTCATCTGCCATTTATCAACCTCCGCCTCTCGTTCAGTGCGCCTAGCCTCCTGTTCCTGCTTTTCCTCCTTTTGCTCCATCTTTCTTCTCCTCATCCTAGCTCTCTTCTTGTTTATCAGCAGTAATTTCCTCTCGATGCTGCTGACACAGTCCAGGTCCTTCAGATCTGTCAGGCTCTTCTGTATGTTCCTCTTCAGTTCAGTCGCTTTTGAGAGGGTCTCAGTCCAAACATCTTCATTCTCCAAATTATCCTTCAGCATGAGACACACGATATTTAACTCAGACAGCATTTTAACAGTCCCATACAGCTTCTCTCTGAACTGAGAGATGGATGGTTTGGACTCGGTTTGCTTTGGTTCAACTGACTTATTTCTTCTTTTAAACAAGAAACTCTGAATCCACTGCTCATCTCTCAATCTCTGCATGGATTCTTCATCAGAAGCAGTTAATGAGGTAGTTTTAATCTGGTTTTGGTTGTTTTTCTGGTCATCCAGCCAGGGTCTGTTCATAGACTGGTTGTTAAATGGGTAATTTTGCCGGGTGGAGGTATAAACCTGAGCTGGATTATCCGGGCTGGAGCTGGACTGATATGATGGAGATGCTGAATTTGGAAACTGTCCCCTGAAATGATGTTCAGGAGGATTCCACTGGTTCTGGGACCAGGATGGAGGCGGTTTTTCGCTGTGCTGAGGAGGTTCAAAGCTCCCTGGAGGTGGTCTGCTCGGGTCGAAGGGCGGAAACGGGGGCCAGTGATGCTGTACCGCCGGTGGTGGATGTTGATACATGTTCCATGCGTGTCCCGCTGCAGGTGGAGGTGGAAGTGGAGGAGGCATCGGCGGTGGTCCTGCGCCTCCTCCTGCATAAACTGCGCCATCTAAACCCGCGGGATCATTGAAGGGAGGCGGCGGAGCGCCCATATAACTGAACTGCTGAGGATTATCCATTATTTCACGCTGAAATCAACTGTAATACCACGATGAAGCGCGCTGTTGTGAGGTAAAGTCAGAGAACAGTCTGCAAACGGAAGTTATGAAAGAAGACTTCCGGAACGTCTTCAAAATAAAATCCCCTTCAATTTAAGGGTCAGTTTCTAGAGATGTTCCCACTAAAGAGGGAGATTATATATATATACACACACACTTTTAATAAGAAATTATATAAGAAATTACGCGTTAAATTTATTAAAAGAGAGAGTAAAGACGTTTACGTTGTAACAAAACATTTTTATTTAAAATAAATACTGTTTGTTTTACTTTCTATTTATCAAAGAATCCTGAGATAAATGTACCGCGGTTTCCACAAAAACATTAAGCAGCGCATTGATATTGATACTTTTTTTTTTTGAGCAGCAAATCAGCATATTATAATGATTTCTGAAGGATCATGTGACACTAAAGACTGGAGTAATAATGCTGAAATTCAGCTTTACCATCACAGGAAAAAAATACATTTTAAAATATATTTAAATAGAAAAAAGTTATTTTAAAT
This sequence comes from Tor tambroides, assembly GCA_021397915.2. Classification (NCBI taxonomy): domain Eukaryota; kingdom Metazoa; phylum Chordata; class Actinopteri; order Cypriniformes; family Cyprinidae; genus Tor; species Tor tambroides. The sequence goes on along the minus strand of JAFVLL020032319.1, from coordinate 150,980 downwards.
TGTAATAATATTTTACAGTATTATTCTTTACTGTATTTTTATTAAAGAATACAGCATTGGAGAGCTTAAGAGACAATAAAAAATAAATTTAATATTTCTAAATATATATATATACATATATATATATATATATATATATATATATATAATAACATTAAAGCTTGTGTTCTTCTCTATTCTATATAAAAAGCTTATTTTACTCATTTGTATCTATTGAATGAAACATTTGTTAGTGTCTTCAATATTCATTATATATTGTGGACTTATATATTTATACATTGTTATTTTTCCCATTTCATCCCTCTATATCAGGGCTGCCCAGTCCTGTTCCTGGAGATCTACCATCCTGCAAAGTTCAGCTCCAACCCTGATCAAACACACTTGAACCGGCTAATTAACCTCTTAGGCAGCACTTGATAATTACAGACAGCTGTGTTGGAGCAGGTAGGTAGATCCCCAGGAACAGGATTGGGCACTCCTGCTCTACGTTGGTTCTTTTGTTCAATAAATAACGAAATAGGTATACATGTTATGTTATATATGAAATATGGTATATGATGTTATAACTTTCTTCCATGGAACACAAAATGAGAAGTTAGACATAATGAAAGCATCCATCATCATTCACTTTTATTACTTCTTTCCATGCAGTCAAAGTAATTGATGACTGAGGCTGTCATCTGCTTTTGTGTTCAATGGAAGAAAGTCATAGCAGTTTGAAACAGCATGATCTTTCTCTAATCGTTATTGCAGTGCTCATTAAAATACAACAGAAGACCTGCATTGCTCAGTGACAATATTTACATTTTATTCCTACATACATTGGTTTTGTACATCTATGCTTTGACTTGAAGTGTGAGGATCAAAAACATACATGGTTTCTACTCACTCTATACAAAAATGTAACCCCTTCCCACTTTGCACTTAATCAGATTCTGTAACAAAAGAAGTGCAATTCAAAAGAAGAAAAAATCTATTTCTGTGAAAGGACTGAAAATGAATTACACCGGGAATTCAGCAGAGATCACTGTGTAACTACTGCAGTTACTGATGCACAACTTTCTCACCAAAGTTACTTGTATAGAATTTGTTTTAATCTGGCCAGTACAAATAAATCTTCCATCACTGGGCCACTTTGTGAATAACAACAGAAATCATGACAACACATTGATACAATTCGATACAATTCCAGCCAGTTACTGATTTTCTTGACCCTTATCATAATGCAAATAGCAGCTTGAGTGTACTAGCAAAACTGACATGCAAAAATCCCAAAGTATTAATTGAAGGGGGGAAAAAAACAAGCCAGCTCATTCAGAAGCCCAATTAAATTAAACAGACCTTAACAAAATACATATTGAGATGGGGTTCTAATTATTATACATGTGGTTCAGCTACAAAAACTGATTTACCATGGTCATATTGGGAGACTTTTTAACAAAGTGATCAGATATAGCTTTATAAAGATCTCTATTTACATCAGTTTAACAGTACAACCAGTACATGACTAGTGTGACACAAATGCGTAATTTTATTCCAAGCAGGGCAAAGAGAAACATAGGGAATCTGAAGTCAAACATACATTGGTACAAGCCCTCTTCACTTTCTATCTGTTTGGTGTCCAATCAAACAGTTCATAAAATCACTTACGAGATCAAGTTAATAAGAATAAAATAAAATTCTCTTTACATTTCACATACTGTTACGAGGAAAGTGTCAGGGGAGAATTTGGTTGAATTTAAACTCATTTCTCTAAGTTACCATTGCTTAAAGTGAGAATAGGTTTGGGATATATTCAGGGAATAAGATTTTCCAAAGTGAGTAACAAATCATCACAAGCATACAGTGAGAAATGGACCCTTAGGATGAACCAAGGAGGCGTACATTCAGCTAAAGAAATGTCCTGACTATAAACCGGGTTTGTAGTTTTTAGTTCTTGGCGGCGTCAACCTGTCTTGTCCAGTTTTCCTCTTCGATTCCAGAGTCGTACTCCTCCTCAGAGGAGTCTTTAGCTGCAGCTCTGAGAGGAGAGAAAAGCAATACAGTAAATGACACTAATTAAAATGACCACAATGTGCCATTAAATGAATGAGGCAGTACATTCAAAGGGACAGCAATGTGTGCTGTTTACATGAATAATAATAATAATAATTAATAATATTAATATTAATCTAATAACAGTTAAACAGTTTTTATTGAACCCAGAATGAGGAACCATTACTTGTTTGCATTAAAAACAGATAAAATTATTTGAATGATTTTTGTTAAAATCGTTTCCTTGCAATGCAATTACAGTTCAAATAAATATAAAAACAAATTAAAACAAAAATGAAGGTATCTTACATGACAGACCTACTTATATTTTAACTTCTTATTTATTTTCCTCAAATTGCCCACTCTCAGCAGATTTGTTCAGAAAAATAATAACTTAATGAGTCAAGTCACCTTTTTTTTTATAAAGCTATTTTAACAATACAGATTGTGTCAAAGCAGCTTTACAGTATCAAATAGGAAAATAGTGTCAATAACGCAAAAGGAGTCCATGTGTGTCAAGAGAGTTTAAACTTCATTGCAGACAGATAAGATGACAATTTAACAAACAAGGTCATGTGAGCTCTCACCGTATGTACTGAGGTTGTGCTTTTCCTTGAACTACTTCCTTGTTCACTTCCACGGCCACAATATCTGAATGTGGCACCTCAAACATTGGATCTAGCAGCAGTTTTTCCTGTTGAGAAATAGTGGCAGCTTATGACCTCACAAGAGCACGTCATTACACCAGCATGCCTTTGAGGAAGTGAAAACAAACAACAAAACAGCATTCTCTTACCATTATGGATCTAAGCCCGCGTGCTCCGGTTTTACGCTCCAGAGCCAATCTGGCGATTGCTCTCAGGGCATCAGGTGTCATGTTGAGATCACACTAATACAAAACAAAGACACTGAGAAACACTTCATGATTCACTTTTAATTTATGGTACATTAAATTATACTAATATATATATATATATATACTTATATATACTGAATTAGAAGCACTACAAACCATCTGCTTAATAATCTAATAAAAATGTATATAAATGTAATATTAATTTAATAGTAATTAAACATTAAAAACAATAATGTTCAAAAGGAAGTAATACATTCAAAAATGGTAAAAGGGTTTATTTTTTATATTTGTTATTTTTAATTAACATTTTGTCATGTTATTTTAGGGTTTTAATTAGCTTATTTAATGTGTGTTTGTGTATTAGGTTTTTTTGTGCACTTCAGTGTACTTCAAAATCTAAAAAATTGTTTCTCAATAGATGTTGGCCTTTGAATTTGCTTGGTTTGTGGATTCCCTTTTGTTTTCTACAATGTAAACTGAATCTATGCACCAGGGCAGTGTTGTTTTAGTATCACTGATATACTATTATAGTTTTTATTATTATTTTGAATTAGTTTTTATTTTATTTAAATTTTTACGTTTTAGCAGCTTTTTTGTATGTTTTTGTCATTTTTATTACCTTTTGTTTTTCAAAATGTGTCTATATAGATTTTTTTATGAATTTTTACTTCAGCTTTAGTTATTTTAGTACTTCTTACATTAAAAATAGTTTGGAAATGATGCCTTTGCAATTAACAAAAAATAAGTGTATTTTTAAAATATTTTTTATTTCAGCTAACCTATTTTATTTCCAGTAACGAAAATGTTTTTCTTTATGGTTTTAGTGTAGTTTTTATTTTAGTTAACAATAATTACCCTGGATCCAGGAAATATTTACGACTATATAGATTCTTTTTGCTGTTTGTATATTAGGCACCAACCTTGTCCATGCTGAAGAGAGCCTGATACTGAGGGACAACAGCATTGCGTGGCTCTGTGAGGATCCGCACCAGTGTCTCCTCATCCAGACTGTGCAGTGGAACCACAACAGGAAGACGGCCCACAAACTCAGGAATCATGCCGAACTCAATGAGGTCTCTGGCCTCCACGTGTTTAAGAAGCCGGTCCTTCTCCTCGATCTCAGCCACCGCGTCCACCTCTCCACCCGTGGTGTTAGCCAGGTCAGCTGCTGCTGCCGCTCGTCGACCTTTCCCCATGTTAGATGGTGTTCCAAACCCAAGATACTACATATGGAATATGACGGCAACAGTTATATTATATCCTCTGTCCTGGTTTAGGTCGTATCTTTCTGGACGCACTCAGTGTATTCATTATCTACAGTCACCACTGGTGTTCCCCAGGGTTCTGTTTTGGGCCCGCTTCTTTTCATTGTTTATATACTCCCTCTTAGTTACATTTTGAGGAAACATGGTATTCATTTTCATTGTTATACGGATGACACCCAACTTTACCTCTCTGCCAAACCCACTGGTTCTTTTCCTCCACCATCTTTATCCAGCTGTTTAGCTGAAATTAAAGATTGGCTTTCAGCTAACTTCCTGAAGCAAAACGGCAACAAAACTGAGGCCCTACTTGTTGGCACTAGATCGGTTTTGTCTAAATCTAATTGTTTTTCCTTGGACATTGACAATAATGCAATATGTCCTTCCTCACAGGTTAAAAGTTTGGGTGTTATCAAGGATAGCACACTATCCTTTGAAACTCAAATTAATAATATCACGCGCACTGCATACTTCCACTTGCGTAATATTAACCGTCTCTGTCCCTTTCTCTCAACCAATAATACAGCAGTTCTTGTTCACGCACTGGTCACTTCACATATAGATTACTGTAATGCCCTTCTCACTGGTGTTCCCTCTACATTGCTACATAAGCTCCAGTTGGTTCAGAATTCTGCCGCTCGTGTTCTTTCTAGAACACCTCCTACTGAGCACATTTCTCCAATTCTTCAGCAGTTGCACTGGATTCCAGTAAAGTATCGAGTTGAATTCAAGATCTTGCTACTTACAAGGCACTTCATAATCTTGCACCTCAATACCTTACTCAACTTCTTCATGTTTACACCCCTTCTCGTGCTCTCAGATCCTCATCTTCAATTTCTCTTGTGGTACCTCGGATTCGACTAACTACTATGGGTGCCAGATCTTTTAGTTATGCTGCACCGCACCTATGGATCTCCCTTCCCCTTGATATTCGCAACGGCGATTGCCTGCTGACTTCTAAAGCACATCTTAAGACATATCTTTTTAAACAGGCTTTTTTATAATATGTATTATTGAGTCTTTATTGCACTTTATCTGTATATATGGAGTGTTTGTTGTGTGTTTTGTCTTGTGTAGTGATTTGTATTTTTATTTTTTTATCTTTGCTTGCTTGTGAGGTGACCTTGGGTGTTTTGAAAGGCGCCATTAAATAAAATGCATTATTATTATTATAAATGTCATTTTCAGTCATGAAAGTTTTCCCACCATTTTGAATTTTCTGAAGAACCTACTTTTTTGAACTCGTCCTAGACGGTTCATCCAATTTTCACCAAAATGAATTAACTGAGAAGGTCTTGCATCATTGTGTGAATAAAACATTGTTGTCATGTGTCAACATCCTGTTATTACGCACCTTCTCATTCTTTCTCCTGCTGATGATACGATCAAGGCCATTAAACGCTCCAGATGCTACAAACAGGATGTTGGTGGTATCAACTTGGACAGTTTCACCTCTCAGTTTCCTTGTGTTCTTCTCAGGAACATTAACAATAGTGCCTTCCAGTAGCTTCAGTAACCCCTATCAAAAACAACGAAACATTTCAGTCATCACCACAAATTTGGTTTCAGGTTATTTTCAAAATCTTGCAGTAAAGACATTGTATATTTAAGCATGACTCAAGTCTGTTTTCTGAAGTCAGAAATCATTATTTTGACAAAATGATTTGTAGGAGGTGCATTTTATGGAAGCTTGTTTTAGCCACAGGATTTTTATTTCGTGGTAACAAAACAAACAAACAAACAAACAAAAAAACGGAACTGCAAGACATGAACTCAGAATTCTGAGGGGAAAAAAGTCTGAATTGTGAGATGGAAGTTTGCAATTGTGAGAAAAAAAAATTCAGAATTGTGTGACCAAAAAAAAAAAAAAAAAAAAAAAAAAAAAAAAAAACAGAATTTATTTTTTTATTTTGTGGCAGAAACAAGTTTCTCTAGCATTTTGCAGAAATGAGTCAATCACAAGGTATCGTTACTGATTAAAGTAGTACAGAAATACAGAAGTGAGATTCCAAGAATAACAGACTGTTTCTGCTAATCTTTAACAGCCATGTGGGCATTCTTGTTATTTATGGCAAAGTTCCGCTGAATATCAGTGACATATCTGAAGTGTGTGACCTAGGACAGGGAATCTGGTTCATTTGTAATGACCAACCTGTTGCACTCCCTCTCCTCCCACATCCCTTAACTGATGGATCCCAGGAACGCTACCGATCTTGTCTACTTCGTCCAAAAACACGATACCTGAAACAATTTCAACATCCAAATCAAAGTTTAATTGAACAAACTCCTGGACTAAATGATCTGTGGCTAAATGTCACAGATGTTTCCCACAACTTTTACCTTGTTGAGCTTTCTCGATCACATAGTTGGCATCCTGCAGTAGCTTTGCGATGACTGACTCTATGTCCTCTCCTACGTACCCTGCCTGAGTGAGGGTGGTGCAGTCACAGATTGCAAAGGGAACATCCAGGCATTTGGCCAACGTTTGGGCCAGAAGTGTTTTCCCTGTAGTACAGATTAGTTAGGTTCATATTAACACACTTTACTCAAGACATAATTCTTTTAGGCTGCTTTTTTCAGTACATTATCAACCACCCAGGTGAAAAACAAGTGCACTTCCATAATGTACTTAAAGTGCTCTATTTTCACGCACTAATTTTGTACTTAATATACAAAAAAATGATTCTTTAGTACCTCTTAAGATAAACTTAAGATCATCTAAGTGTACTCAACTGTGCTATTTTGAGACACCATGAATATGAACTAAAATGCACTTTTAACATTCTATCTTTGTATTTAAAAAATGTATTTAATTACCACTTGTAGTACACTTGAGTGTACTAGTGTATGAAAGATGGGTTCAAGTGTGCTACAAGTGGTAACAAAATACATTTTTTAAATACAGGTGTATTTAAATAGCACAGTTGAGTACACTTAGATTATCTTAAGTTTATCTTAAGAGGTACTAAAGAATAATTTTTAGTATATTAAGTACAAAATTAGTGCATGAAAATAGAGCACTTTAAGTACATTATGGAAGTGCAATTGTTTTTCACCTGGGCATTCAAATGTTTCAAGTCAGTAAGATTTTTTAAATATTTTTGCTCATGCTCACCAAGGCTGTGTTTATTTGATCAAAATATAGTAAAAACAGTAATATTGTGATATATTATTACAATTCAAAAATAAATCTTCAACATGATTATTCCAGTCTTCAGTGTCACATGATTGTTCAGAAATCAGTATAAAATGCTGATTTGCTGCTCAAGAAACATTTCTTATTATCAATGTTAAACAGTTGTGCTCCTATATATTTGTGGAAATGGTTATACTTTTTTTTTTTTTAGTATTCGTTGATAAATAGAAAGTTCAAAAGAACAGCATTTATTTGAAATAGAAATCTTTTGCTATCTTTTAAAATCTTTTTGCTGTCACTATTGATCAGTTTAATGCATCCTTGCTGAATAAAAGTATTAATAGGTTTTTTTTTTGTAATCTTACTGACCCCAAGCTTTTGATAAACTGTCAAATTGTACACAACACTGCAAGTGTGTTTTTGTCTCACCTGAGCCGGTGGGGCCCAGCAGCACTATGTTGCTCTTCTCTAGTTTGATGTCAGCGTGTGTGGAGTCCAGCACTTCTCCTCCTCTCTTCTCTGGAGGTGCTTGCTGGTTCAGCTGCTGCTGCATGGAGGCACCCAGAGCGTTTCCATGAGGGCTGATCCCTGCGATCTGCAGCAGCTCTGGACGAATTACACAACAAAAGCAAAAACAAGCAAAAAAATTATGATTTTTTTTGACGCTTACGGCATTCACAAATGACTTCTGACTTTCAGGGAATCTTCATTATGTATATAATAATTCAGTGCTTTGAAAATCCCATCTTAACAAACATTTTTGTATATCTTACAAAATTAGTCCTGTTTACGTAAGACCTTTAAAACGAATGTTCCACAGACAAAAACTTCTCAATCATTATGTTTACAGTAATGCACTTACTATGGCAGTCTTTGGTGCTCAGGTTCAAAAACAGTTTGAATCAAAACATTCAAAGCTCAACATGTTTGTCAAACCAACTTTTCAATAAAAAGATGTATATTATTTAAAATAAATTTGATATGAATTTTCACAAGGCAAAATTAATAGGCAATTTGCTCAATCAAACTGAGGGATGAGCTGAAATTATTATTTGTTGTGAATGAAAGCATATATGATGTTGATTCAGATTAATTAGTATTAATTAGACATTAGCATTGAACATTTCTTTAAGTCGCATTGTAAAAAAAAAATGTTGCTAAGTCAGTAAAAAAACAACAACACATATTTAGCCAATCGTTAATTGAAAAAGCTAAAATAAATTAAAATATAAATAACTGATGAAAAACTTTAACAATTAAATACGCTCCCTTCGCAAATAACTCAAAAAAGTTGAAATACTAAAATTACTAATACTAAAATAAAAACAAAGCTAAATAGATATACGTTTAAAAAAATTAATGACAAAAGCGCATAAATTACTAAAACTTAAACCAAAATTACAATGAAAAAGAAAAATTTAAAAATAAAAGCTTTTTTTTTTTTTTCGCAAATATGTATAAATAATAACTGGTAACTACAGCACCAAAATATGTACTTTCTTCTTCAGTAAAGACTAGTTGTTGCGTGCACTGCTAACTGGTAAGTTCAAATTGCTTAGTGTGCACAGCTGCTCTATTCAGAGGATCTAAAGGGATTTCCTGCGACAAGAACCTTTGAAAGCTGCATATGACAAAAGCGACACATGAACCAGCAGTTAAATCAGGTCACCAGGACACTCTCTCTCTCTGCTTATCTGGTAAAACAAGACTTCATTGTTTCTGATACATGCATTGTCATTTACTTCAATATGCATTAATATAACACTTCAACAATGACAAAGGTTAAAGGAAATGAAGAAGACTGACTACATGTTTTTTGGCATTTGTACAACACCCAACAAAAATCAAAGCAAACTGAAACAACACAGAACAGATTTGTTTAGAAAAAACAAATGGTTTCAATAACACGTATAGACAATGCAGATTATGGGTGTTGACATACACTTACTTGTAAACCTGTATTCATCCTCCCGTCGTCTTAGCTCTAGCTCTACAGAAAAAGGAGGACAGTTACGATGAAATCACTACCAATTCACAAAGAACAAGAAACCGGTAAATTCTGCTGCAAAATTGCAACTGAATTGTACAAATGCCAAATGACAAAAGATGACAGATTTCATAAAATGCTGCTGTTGGATTATTTACTAACGGACAGAGTACACATCACAATGGAGGTTATACTGGCTTCTAAAAAGAGAAGATTAGAAGATTCAAGAAGGTACACAATGGAAACCTATCATGGAGTGCTAGTCCTTTACTTCCAACATGACGCAACCAAAATAAACGAAGACACCATTTAAAGGAAAAGTTCACCAAAATATGAAAAATGACTCACCCTTATGCCATCCAAGATATAGATGAGTTTGTTTCTTCATCGTAACACATTTAGAGAAATTGAGCATTACATCACTTGCTCACCAATGGATCCTCTGCAGTGAATGGGTGCCGTCAGAATGAGAGTCCAAACAGCTGATAAAAACATCACAATAATCCACAACACTCCAGTCCATCAGTCAATGTCCATAATCCATGACATTCATGATTTGTTTCTCCCAAACACGCAGCTTTTTGCTTCACAAGATGTTAATTGACGGACTGGAGTGGTGTGGATTACTTGTGGATTATTGTGATGTTCTTATCAGCTGTTTGGACTCTCATTCTGACGGCACCCATTCACTGCAGAGGATCCATTGGTGAGCAAGTGATGTGATGCTAAATTTCTCTAAATGTGTTACAATGAAGAAACAAACTCATGTACATCTTGGATGGCCTGAGGGAGAGTTCACCTTTTCGGGTGAATTATTCTTTTAAAAGTGGGATATGACATTATTCTCATAGCAGTCATCTCTAATAACATTGCTCATATTTAGGTTTAGGGTTTTGAACAAACTACTAAATCTTTGATATGTAAAGGAATAGCACACTTCAATTAACATTTAAAATTGTAAAAAAGCTGGATCCATTTTAATTTGAATAATCTTCAAAGCACAAAAACCTGTGTTTTACCAAAGAGTCACTTCTCCATTTTGTGCTTTTAACTGATAGAGTGAAACCTGGCTTTCTGAGGACACTGAATTTAATTTTTAATTTCCTAATGGCTATGAGTCTCTTACATAAGATCCGTTTAATGAAAACCACCTTGTCCTACCTTCTATGTGTGTTCGATACACATACACACGCTCTGCAGTACAAACCTCGAGGAGTGAGGGAGGCCTGTTTCTCCACCTCCGCCTGCTGCTGCCTGGAGCCTGCCGGCATGTTGTTGTAGATGCGTTTATAATGATTGTACACGGCCACCGACAGAACCTTCTTAGCATGATCCTGACCCACAACATACTTATCAAGATAAGCATAGATCTGCGAGAAAACAAAAATGGAGACATTACATACAAAGCTGGGAACCACCAGCTAAGCTTGTTGTAGGCTGTTACACTGCTTTAAAATCTCAAAGTTAAATGAGTATTTACCTTTTTAGGTGGTGGAGGGGGTTTCTGCTGGAAAGCCAACTTGACAGCTTCTGCTGCAGACTCTGGGTCTTTACTCAAACTCTTCTTAGTGTCAGTTTCTGAAAGCACCACAAAAAAGTGGTGGCATTTTTCACATTTCACAAAGCGAGTTGATGCTGCAAAAGAGAAATAACATCTTCCTCAGTGTTGTTTTTTTAAGCATGATTAACTGAATTAAAACCATAATTGCGACACTGCATAGTGAGATTATCAAATCACAAAGGCTGCAATTTAATTAAAATATGCATTGCATGTTTTAAATTGAACTTCGGCACTCATGATCCATTGTTTTCAGTGTCTTAAAGCGACTCAGTCTACATGAACTCATCTCTGCATCTGTTTGGAGATTGGGATGCTTATAATTTTTATTTGGGAATGCAACATGCACAAACCATCTTATATTAGAATCATAATTTCACAGCTGTACTGTAAATACAATTATTACATTTCTGAATACAATTTATTTTACAGTGAAATACTACAACAGTAATGTTTTTTATTTTGTTTAAACTGTACAGTATTTTACAGTACGACTGTTAAATTACAACTCTACTATAAGATATCTATGCATATTGCATTCTCTAATAATAATAATATTACTATTATTATTATGCAGCCCTACAAACAAGCACCGCAAACCAGAAGATTTGAAAGAAAGCCTTGAAAACAGTTACATTCAAATTAAAGCAAGAAAGTAAAAAAATAAAGTTGCAATTTAAATCACAATGTCATTTTTACTTTTAAACCATGTTACTAATTAAAGCACCAGCAGTTGAAAAAGCAACTTGTTGTGTATGATTTATTTTTAGCATTGAACAGTTAGTTCAGTGAACACTCTGGCCTGCTTAAACATGCACAAGGCCAAAAAAAAAAAAGGTAACTCTTTGGAAACAAGGTCAGTATTACAAAAAATGTGATCACCTTGAGTAATCCAGTAATACACACAAAAATGAATAAAATTAAATAAATAATAAAATGCAATGACAAATAAAATAATGAAATGGAGTACTCACAAACAAATGTTTCTACATGTGTGCAAGGATCTCCACATTTGGGGCACCTCAGCTGACTTCCTCCTTTGCCGGAATTACTGGAGCTGGTTCTTTTTCCGCCTCCTTCACCAACTGATTTCTTAAAAGGAAAACAAGGTTTTAAAAAAAAACATTTCCAGGAAGAGAATGAATTACATTGGCAAAATTATCACTTCCTTCTCAGACTCTTGTTGTCAGAGAATAAGGAATGTGTATGAGATGTGACGCCACATATCTATCATCTTACCTTTCCACCATCTCCATCTTTCATCCCATCTTTTGAAGCATAATACACAGTCGTCTCTGAGAACGACCTCATAGGGACACGGCGTGCCAGACGAAGTTCACGAGCCCCCGGGCGGCTCAGTGACAGTAACTGGACTCTGGAGCCGGATATTCCTGTCACAAACACAACAAGAGAGCTTCAGGAGGAAATTCACTCAAAATAACAATAACCTGATGACAGGTATGAAGTCATATTGTTTGAAGTGCCTCTACAAGACAATGGCAACAAAAATCACACTTTACTGGAACAGAAATCCAAACTATCAAATAAAATATTTTTTTTAATAAGACTACATGAGTCTTGACAAATAAAGTCATTACATTTTCATATTATGAATCGTGAAAGAGATTTGAAATAATCACCAGGCCAAACTAACTAATGACATACAACAAACAACTAGATAAATTAATTAGTCGTAGATAATGTTAATCATTTTAATATACAATCTGATTATATAAACAATGCGCATATGTACTGCTGTAGAAGTAGTTGACAAATGCCCAGTGTTATTTATAATTTTATTTCATAAAGGATTTAAAAATACTCTTTTAAATGAAGGCTAATTTGTCATTTTTATATATATTTATATATAATTGTACATCATTATGGTTTGTTTATATATTATTAGCGCACTAGCAGAAGTGCTAGCCAAACTAACTAGGCTAACAAACATCAATATTTCTCAAAACAGGACTTTCTTCTTACCTTTATGAGCTGAATTTATGAGCTGTCTCGCTGCTGATGCACACGAACACGACATGATTGAGTGTTGTTGTTTTGACGAACTGAATCTGTTGAATTTGAGGAGCGCTGGAAGGTTAGCGCTAGCTGAGAGCTAACGCACTGAAAGCCATTCAATACAGGCCCGACAATAATAAATGACTTAAACCCAGTCTGCTAATTGAACAAGAATCAATCACATTAATATACGAAATACGTTATTTTGGGAGCAGCTGTAGGCAGCTGAACTAAACACACACCGCTGGCTGAACTAGACGCTGGTATGAGTAAACAACTGATGACACTCTTCACTGAATCATTCTGACCGAGAATCATCTCGGTCGGTGAATCAATCTGCAAAGATTCATAGAATCATTAGGGTCAGTGAATCGCTCAGTCAATGAATCACTTGCGTCACTGAATTATTTAGTAGAGAATCAAATGAATCAATAAATCACTAAAGCCAGTGAATCAATTTTTAACAATGAACAGACAACAACGAGCGGAAACAAAAAGTCCAACACCGCAACTACAATACAACAGCTGTCTAATACACACTACTCTCTTATATCACTAATACTCCCCACTGCAGCAATAAATAACTGTCCTGAAACTGTACAGAGAAAAGAGCAACGTGTGCACTTGCATAATTTTCAGGTTTCATTACAGACGAATTACAGACTAAACAACCTGAAACAAAATAAGCTTCAAAGTCTACATAGTACATCTAACTAACTAAATAAATAAAAGCACATGAATGATTTTTTTTTTATTATTTAACAAAAATACTAAGGATACAAAATAAACCCATTCAATTTAGGTATAAACATGGACGGACATACCTAATATATAATAATATATACCGTATATATAAATATGTAATATCTCATTACATAGGCTACTAAATTAAATAAAAAATATTATTAATACACTGAGGCCCAGTTTCATAGACAGGGTTTAGCCTAACCAGGATTAGGCCATAGTTCAATTAGGACATTTAAGTAATTTTTTATAAACATGCCTTAGAAAAAAACATTACTGGTGTGCATCTTAAGACAAAACAAAGGCACTGACATGTTTTAAGATCAGTCAGTGCAAGTTTCTTTCAGTTGAAACAGCTCAGTTTTGCATTTTAGTTCTAGGACTAGGCTTAAGCCTTGTCTGTGAAACCGGGGGTGAAAGATTGAAGGAGTTGTGAATATTTAAATAAGGTTTTTCTCCAAGTTTCTAAAGAGTCTAAAAGTGAGTTGTGACCGAAACTATCATTCTGTCATTCATTTCCTTTTTTCTTGCCACAGAAGAAAGAAAGTCATTCGAGTTTGGAACAATGAGTGTTAATCATCCCCCCCCCTCCCTTTTTTTAGGGTGAACTGTTTCTTTAATAGCGCCCTGTTGCTCTCACCGCGCATGCGCATAGTTTACGGGTCCTGATTGGCTGGTGTGATCGTTTGTTGGCTGCGGAAGCTGCTGTCATGTGATTCAGCGAAAGGCTGCAATGTTTTTTCAAATCTGTGGATGAAAGTCAATAAAAGGTGATTTATTTCACAAATCAGCACGGTAATATTCACTCATCTATCGCTCGAAATAACGTTAATCTCCTGATTTACGATGTTGTGAAGCGTGTACAAACGACAGTTTTGCAGAGGCAGATGTTGTGTTTTTGAGCATCTAAAACAACCTTATATCCGCTTTTTTTATTTATTTAAACGATTATTTCAGAGAAACGGTCAATTTTATGATTTGATGAAATTGCAGAAACTGTATGTACGTTCGCCTGTCGCATTTACTCACGAGATTATTTTGTACTCCAGTCACATGTTTTTCTATGGTGTAATACATGAAAGGGGTGTAAAACCAATGACACAGTACCTTTTTTCATCTAAATAGCAAGCTTCGAGTCGATCGTGTCAGATATTCTGTGAAACATACACGTATTTAACCTGATATTTCATTTGTATTTCAGCAATGGAGGAGATAAGAGTATCTCCTGACTATAATTGGTTCAGAAGCACCGTACCTCTGAAAAGAGTAAGTTCTTATCTATCTATCTATCTCAATTTGAATGGTGGTGGAAAACAGAAGGCATAAATGACATTTGTTATTTGTCTTGTAAAAAAGTAGAGTTAAAGTGAAATGAAATGTAAATTAGAATATTAAATGCATTATATGATGCTGATGTAGCACATTTGTCAGATTTCACAAATGCCTGTGCATCTTCTCTAGATAATCGTGGATGATGATGACAGTAAAGTCTGGTCGTTGTATGATGCTGGGCCGAAAAGCATCAGGTGCCCCATCATCTTCCTCCCGCCTGTGAGCGGCACCGCAGAGGTTTTCTTCCAGCAGGTGCTGGCTCTCTCCGGATGGGGTTACCGCGTCATCTCTGTATGTTTTCACACATCAATTACAGATAGTCCTACTGGAATAGATATCTGTTAACAATAGAAAGCTTTATTTGGCTGCTTTACAATTCAAAAATGGCATTTTGCATAACTAACAACCTTTTGCTTCTCTTCTGACATTGCTTTTTTCTGGTTTATTCCACGTATGAAACTTGATATTGGCGTATCCAGCTTCAGTATCCTGTCTACTGGGATCTGCTGGAATTTTGTGATGGATTTAGGAAGCTTTTAGACCACTTACAACTGGACAAGGTACGGTGTTAACGGTATTGATTGTTTTATTTATAAAAGACGAGAAATGGGTTTCTTTCACAACCTTTTTTTGGTTCTCTCTCTGTCTCTGTGCAGGTGCATTTGTTTGGTGCCTCTCTGGGAGGATTCCTGGCTCAGAAATTTGCTGAAGTCACTCATAAATCTCCCAGAGTTCATTCCCTGATCCTGTGCAACTCATTTAGCGACACGTCGATCTTCAATCAGACATGGACAGCAAACAGGTAGACTTATACTGGATACTTTTGCAGTGGTAATGTCTCCATTGTTGTGGATTTGTCTAATGTCTAATGTTTCTTTTCTAGTTTCTGGTTGATGCCTGCTTTCATGCTCAAAAAGATTGTGCTTGGTAACTTTGCCAAAGGACCTGTGGACCCAAAAATGGCAGATGCAATTGACTTTATGGTTGACAGAGTGAGTAATTCCACTCTACTGACTGTTTACAGTGTTGATGATATAATTTGTGACCTACCTCTAATAAGATGTCAGAGAAAAATCATTACCAATCAAAAAATCTTGAATCTTGAAAAATGAAAACTATACATTCAGAGCATTAATCTAAGTCCATTTGTGCCTTAAAGACATTTAATACATGTAAAATGACGTGGATTTTGTGAAACGTGAAAATGTGTACTGAAATAGTTATGTGAAAAGTGAAAACTGCACACAAATCAAACCACATTTAGCACTTATTCTGGATTGATGTAATTAGTAATAGATCTCATACTGATGTGTGAAGGTAATTTGTCTCACTCTTTACTCCAGTGATACTCAAATCTGGCTCGCGAGATCCACTTTCCTGCAGAGTTTAGCTCTAACCCTAATCAAACACACCTGAGCATGCTAATCAGTGTCTTCAGGATCATTAGAAAATCACAGATAGGTGAGTTTGATCAGGGTTAGAGCTAAATTCTGCAGGAAAGTGGATCTCGCGAGCCAGATCTGAGTATCACTGCTTTACTCATTTATCGACAAAGCGCGCTCTGTTTGTTTGTGCTTCAGCTGGAAAGCCTGAACCAGAGTGAACTGGCCTCTCGACTCACGCTGAACTGCCAAAACTCCTACGTGGAACCTCACAAGATAAAGGATGTTGCTGTCACCATAATAGATGTAGGTCTTCTTTGTACACTACCAGTCGAAAGTCTCTAATGATCACCAAGCCTGCATTTATTTAATCAATAATATAGTAAAAACAGTAAGATTGTGAATTTTGTGTTTTATTTGAATATATTCCTTACTGTTAGAATTTATTCCTGTGATGCAAAGCTGAATTTTCAGCATCATTACTCCTGTCTTCAGTGTCACATGATCCTTCAGAAATCATCTAATATGCTGATTTGCTGCTTAATTACTAATTTTTACTGGTGCTCAAATATTATTAATGGTACATATTATAATCAGTGTTGAAAACAGATTTTGCTGCTTTGTGAAAACCACTGTACAATTTTTCAGGGATTCTTTGATGAATAGAAAGTTCAGTGAAAGCATTTATTTGAAATAGAAATCTTTTGTGACATTGTAAATGTTGTTAATGTCACCTTTGATCAATTTAATGTATCCTTGCTGTAAAAAAAAAGGAAAGGAGGTGTCTTGTGGCCAAGTATATGGTGGCCCATACTCGGAATTTGTGCTCTGCGTTTCACCCATCCAAGTGCACACACACAGCAGTGAGTAGTGAAACACACACAAACCCGGAGCAGTGGGCAGCCAATGCTGCGGCGCCTGGGGAGCAGTTGGTGGTTCGGTGCCTTGCTCAAGGGTCTCAGTCGTGGTATTGAAAGTGGAGAGAGCGCTGGATATTCACTCACCCCACCTACAATCCCTGCCGGACCTGAGACTCAAACCTGCGACCTTTGGGTTACAAGCCCAACTCTCTAGCCATTAGGCCACGACTGCCCCTTTCATCTTTTTTCATCTTTTTCATATTTCTTGTGTATCACAATTTCCACAAAAATATTAAGCAGCAAAAAGTGTTTCCACATGGATAATAATAAGAAAAGTTTCTTAAGCACCAAATCAGCATATTTGAATGAATCAGCTTTTCCATCACAGGAATACGTTATATCAAAATAGAAACTATCAACTATTTTAAATTGTAGTAATATTTCACACCATTACTGTTATTGTATTTATCAAATAAATGCAACATGAAACTTCTTTCAAAAACATTTAAAAAATTCTATACTTGTGTAACTGTGCATAACTCTAGAACTTAAACACTCTACATAAGTGTATAACAGTAACAGAAATAAGATGTAAAAGTTTAACATTTTAAAAATATTTTGCCCTTCTTTGTCACTCAGGTTTTTGATCAGAGTGCCCTATCACATGAGGCAAAGGAAGAAATGTATAAGCTGTACCCCAAAGCCAGAAGAGCTCACCTCAAAACAGGTGGAAACTTCCCATATCTGTGCAGAAGTGCAGAAGTTAACCTGTACATACAAGTGAGTCCACAGTTTCAAGTTGTTGAATATTTCAACCAAAAATTAAAATTCTGTCATTATTTACTCACCCTCATGTTGTTCCAACACCAAATGACTGACTTTCTTCTGTGGAACATGTATGAAGAAAATTTGAATACTGTTTTCCATGCTCATTTCCCTGCAGTTATGCTAAACCAAGGCCTGGTTTCACAGACAGGGCTTAGACTAAGCCAGGATTAGGCCATAGTTCAATTAGCATATTTAAGTATTTTTTCTAAATGTGCCTTAGAAAAAAACATTACTGGTGTGCATCTGGAGATACAGATATATTTTAACATCTGTCAGTGCAAGTTTCTTTCAGTTAAAACAGCTCAGACTTACATTGTAGTCTGGGACTAGGCTTAAGCCTTGTCTGTGAAAAGCTATGAAACGGAAAAAAAAAGAAGCAAAAACCCTGTAATAGTCAGACTTGTGTTGAATCTTAGCCATACGATAGCTTTGTGTGAGAAACAGAGTAATTTATGTTGTTGTTTGCTAAAAATCTTCAAGTCAGTTCTTAAACAAATTGATCTTTTGATCTAATTAATAAAACTGGTCTGAATGATTCATTCTCAAATTAAACTCACGACTCAATGCAGCAGTTAATGTGTTTTTGAGGGAAGATTCTCAGTAAATAAAGACAGTCTGTTTTAAAGACATAAGGACCAGTTTTATGAAACTGCAGCTTGACATTTTCAGTGGATAGTGATTAAAAACATAATGCAATCATGTTGTGATTTCAAGGGCTTAGTTTGCACTGTTAAGGCCATTGCACACTGAGTCCGAAATTTTCGCATGCGTTTTTCCGTTTTTTTCGTATTCCCCGTCCTTTCCTATCAAAATGCATGCAACGGATGCGAAAACGCAGAAAATCGAACCTGATCCGAATTTTTTTTGGACGGACTAAAGTTTCGGAGGCAGTGTGCAAACGTGATTGACACAACGTGAGGTCGTATTTATTTTTTAACGCGCGAAAATTTCGGACTCAGTGTGCAGAGACCTTTACTCTGATTTTACTCCGTAGATACACCTGCGTCAGTTTCATGGGACACGGTACGCCGCTATCAGTCCAGAGATGGTCAGCGCAGAGGAGCTGGAAGTGCAAAGGACAAATCTGAGCAACAACAGCGAGAGCGACGACGAATCGTAGAGAGACCAACGGGCTTCAAACAAACGTCCTCTGAATGTTGACTAGATGAATCGGGACCTGAATTGAACCCGTTTCAACTACACAACGTTCAGAGATCTTGTTCCGGTATTCTGTTTTTCTATGACCTTAAACTCAGTTTAATGTGAATGGACTTTAAAGAGCCTATTTTTGCTTTACGGAAAATAAACAATATTTTGATAAGTATTATGACTGTAAATAAGTGAAATTGATTACATGGTAAGAGTTTTCATAGAATGCCATATTTTGACCCGGTTGCCTTACACAATATAAAACGCACGTCTTTATTCAATTTAGCACTTTTTACTCCTTAATTTTCTGCCTTTTGTACGTTGGTGTTTTTTTTGTGTGTGTATTTGGTGTGTTTGTATGAATGTTGTCAACGTCATTATGTCTGTTGAGTCATGCACTGATATAAAATGAAACTCGTTTCAACACCAGATTGTATAAATCGCTTACCTTTTCCAAATGACTTATCAGGAGTCTTTGATTTGGAAACAAATCAAAAAGTGTCATCATTTGCTTAAATAAAGCTGTGTAACCGCAAAAGACAGGAATTGATCATTATTATAGATTTACAACAATTTAATACACGTTTTGCATATGTTAAACTCTCACCTGCCAATTACATTCTTTACCAAACAATTATGGCTACACAATATAAATTATTCATACCTTATGAAAGTGTTTACATA
Source organism: Tor tambroides (assembly GCA_021397915.2). Taxonomy (NCBI): domain Eukaryota; kingdom Metazoa; phylum Chordata; class Actinopteri; order Cypriniformes; family Cyprinidae; genus Tor; species Tor tambroides. The sequence continues at coordinate 131,152 of JAFVLL020032319.1, read as the reverse complement.
AGAATCAGATTAATGAATTAGGCACTACGAATTTATCGCATGCAAATAAATTCAAGTCTGTAGGCTACCACAGTATGCCAGATTTTTTTTTTTTTTTTTAGACCATCGCCTAAACACATTAGTATAAGAATACAGTAATCATTCAGTACCATGGTATTTGGCATGAAACATACACTGAACAAAATTATAAACGCAACACTTTTGTTTTTGCCCCCATTTTTCATGAGCTGAACTCAAAGATCTAAGACTTTTTCTATGTA